>PVKZ01003269.1:0-145873 GCA_004027375.1 Macroglossus sobrinus
TGCTTAGCAGAAATGCTCAGCTATGAGGGGTATGAACAGAGATGTAGCTTGCTAGGTACTAGAATAGGAAGAGGTTTTCATAATGGGTGGAGAAGCAGAAAAGAAGCGATAGATCATAGGTCTCACAGGACACAAAGGAAAGTAGATGGACAAAGGTCTCATATACATCGGGCTAAAGATGACTAGTGGACCATCTCTTCTTGGAAAAATCTGAGTCTCATCAAGGCCAGGTAAGTGAAAGTGACCTAAGTCATTTCCATGTGAGGTATTTAAGATCCAGGTTACCACCTCCATACTTCTTCTTCCCCTGCAATGGGGTCCTGTGAGGCCCCATCTATTCTAGATGGCATAACAACAACAACTACAACAACAATAAATTTTGTGGTATTAAGCTATTGCTATTTGGATGTTAATTTGTTGTTGCATCAAAGCCTATCCTAACCTGACTAATTCAGTGGGAAAAAAGGTGGAGGTCTTTTGCTATCTCTTCTAACACCTGGTCCCCCCATCAAATGGCTTTTTTAATGGAGGATTCATGACCCCTCTCTCTTCACAGTTTCCAATATCTGTTCACATGTATATATATATCAGCCATTAATAAAAACATTAAGAACATGCAAAGAGAAAGGATGCCAGAATGCTAAATACCTAGACTTCCTTTCTGATTGTTTTCTCTTTCTAAAGTAGTGAATGTTAAATGAAAAGAGATGCTGATGGGCTAAAGATGGCATTGGAGCACATAACTTTGAAGACAGACTAATTTCTTGGTTTATTAGGTTCAATATGTTATGGAAGTAAAGACGGCTAAGGGCTTCTTGAGGTTTCTGCTTCAGATTCCAGGACTTAGTTTGGATACCACTGAAGATAAGCCAAGAACCCATCACACCTTAAAGATTCTATTTTCAACTATTACTGAAAAAGAGGTATGGAAGGAGTTAAAAAATATAAGACAAGGGACCTTGACAATGGCCCATAGACTCTTACCCAGTCTATGATATTGACAAGATTCAAAATGGTGCTGTGGACATTGCCATGAGCTTTGGAGCTAATTTGAGCTAAAATTCTGAAGAAATATTTAACCCTTTATTTATTTAACTGCTTTGAGCCTATACTGTTTCATTTTTTGAGTGAGGGTAATAATGATGACCACAATATGTTTAGTGCATGCTATGTTTCAGGCTTCACTTCTATCATCACATTGTAAACTCATGTCAGCACACATAGTCCTGTGACTGGCACACAACAGGCAGATAATTTTTGCTAACCCTTTTTTATCCCTAACTTTAATAAGACATTATTAAATGTCTTATCAATGAAAGCTCAAATAGAGCTTTATTTCCTCTATTTATAACCCTCATATTTTTCTACTTCCTTGACCCCAGATTTTAAAAGACCTCCTATTCCCTTTGTATGATACAGCTGCTTTGGAACAACAGCTTTGAGCTAAAGTCAACTCAAGTGTCATAGGTCTTGAGTAGATAATCCTCACTTCCAGTTTGCAGGGATGTATAGAGATTCCCCAGGGACACACTTGAAAAACAAGAGTTGATCTTGGCTTTTGCTTTCCTGGTCTCTATCACACCAGCTTTGTCTTCCTGAGTGGGGTATGGAGAAGGTGTGTACATGTGTGTTTGTCTTGGGGGTGGGGGAGTGGTGGTTTGAGCAAAGCTACAAAGTGGGTGGTAGGGGAAAGACAAAAGGTGAGGAGAGAGATGTACCAGCTATTGTAAAAAGAAAAATATTAAAGAAGAGGCTGGGATATTTAAAGGTCATCTTTAGGTTATTTTATGGTATACTTATGATTCTCTTCCCTCATTTTGTCACAAAACATTCAGGAAAATCCATATTATTCCATTGGCATTTTAGGATCTAGAAGATACTAGGTGAGAGTAAAGGGGATCATGGATCAAGGAGATCTTGTGACATTAAGTAATTCAGAGATGGGACTTTAATCCAGGTGTCTCTGATTCCGCATTATTCCATGCAGTCTCCCAAGGAAGTTTTATATAACAGAACTTCCCATATAGCATTGGGTCAACAAGGGAAGGAAGAGAAGGCAGTGAACATTTCCTATCTGATAGCAGACAATTCTCTATATCACTTGGCTTCTCACACCATCTGTGGCATGTGATTCTTGTGGATAAGGAAGCCATGAGTACATAACTCGCCTTCTCAGTCCCAGTCTTAGCATCTGCAGAATGAGGGTACCTCATTGGAGAATGGCTATTTACTGTCCCTGCCAGTCCCAGCAGGGGTGAAAATCCATTATGGAAGGAGGAGAGAAAATACTGGATGAAATGCTCTACCTCGGCCTTAGCCATTATAAAAAGAAACCACATTTACAAAAGACCATCACCCACGCCTCCTGCCTGTTGCTGTTGGAGCAATAGTTTCAGTCCATCAGACCATCAGTCAGCATGAAAACACTGGTGACACCGGCCCCTTATCTCATGCTTTATTTTTCTGGAGTTCAGCTTTCAGCACCTACTCTGAGGGATTGTTTTAATGGGATCGTTAGGGAGTGTTTACTAGATTAAAAGTGTGGCTGTCTTCTGCAAAGTAACTCTGCAAATGGCTTTATGGGTTTCCGAATTTATTTTGTCTCAATGACTCGGCTCAGTTTGCAAATCAAATCAAAGCTGATTTTTCTAACTGCCACTTGGGCGCACCCAGCGGGAGTCTGAAGAGCCAGCTGTGTTCTCCTGACGGCTGGCACCAGAGATAGAAGTGCTGCTGCTTGCTGGAGGCCAGAGAGGTGCCAAAGGGAAGACAGCAGACAAGCAAGTCAGAAGCAGCAGTTTATTTTCTGTAAGGAGGAAGGGCAGACAGGACCTTTGTGTCCTCAAAGACTGAGTGGCAGAAATAATAAGGAGCCAATCTGGACTCATATATTGAGTCTCCCTCTAATGGAAGTGTCCAATAGTGGAGTGGTGAGGCCCCTGTTACAGCAGGTACTCAAGCAGAGCCTGGCTGGCCTTTTTGTTAGTGGAGAAAAGTTCTGACTTTTTTGGGGAAAAAAGTTCTTATTTTCCAAAAGAACAGACAAGAGAAGTACAGACAAGTAACTTATATTTGAAAAAATGAAACCACAGAAGAATGACATGTTAGCCATCTATCCATCTATCCATTGACTAATTAATCAATCGATCCATTAATTCATTTATCTGCTTGTTCATTCAATCTATTTTATTGAGCACCAATGTATGATAGCATCTGGGGAGACAACAGTGCTCAAAATAGGCAAAATATTTTCACTTATTTCACTTAGAATCTAGCTGGGAGACATATTAAACATGCAAGCAAATACACACACACACACACACACACACATATATATGTAATTGCAAGTTATGATGAATACTATGAAAAAAAGTATAGGATATAATAAAGAGGACCATGTTGGGGATGTGTATTAGATTAGCGATCAGGATAGTCTTTATAAGGAGATGGGGTTTAGGCTACAGTCTGAAAGATGTATATCTCTTAAGCAGATGCAGATGGTGGCCAGATAATTTCAGGCAGAGGGGTAAGATGAACAAAGATCCTGAGGTTGGAAGGAGTTTGATGTGTTTTGAAGAATTGAAAGACCAGTGTGCTGGAGTGTAGTGAATAAGAGACTAAAGACTGGATGAGGCTGGAGGGTAAGAAGTGGCCAGATCATGTGGGCAAGTCTTGTGGAAGAAGGGCCTGTGGGTAAGAAAAAGCAAAGAGAATGAATGGTGTATGGAGGTAGGCAGAAGGAAGAATTAGACAGACAGGAGAATCCAGTGGGACTTGCATGGAACTGGACATCAGTTTCTGGTGAGCCTCTAGACAAAAACCATTTTCCCCCTGGCCTGCTCCATCCTAGCCAGAGGGCATGAACTGAGTTACTTGGCTACCTCTTTTAGCAGCCACAGCTTGGGGCATCTTCCACCAGGTGGGATGATCATCTGCCATGGGAAGGTTATTTTATCTTTCACTTAAGCTTCAGCACCTTGAAAGTCTAAGTATCCCACCCCAAATCTTCACATCATTCATTCTCCCAAAGGTCACTTTTGAGCATGTTCAGCTTCCATCTTCAACCTGGTTCCTGAATTGAACCCATACTTCCTTTATCTTCCAAATGTAAACATTATTTGATGGGTTTAAGGGTACTTCCTTTCTACTTGCCTTTTCTCACAGTTCCTGTTTTAACTATAAGAACAAAACCTACTTTTAAAATTGATTTATTTTTTTGCTTCTTGACTTTCTACTGCCCTTTCTTCAAAGTACAAATAACAGTTTTCTGTTTTCAAAACAAAAATTAATGTTTGTTTACCCATTGTCTGTAGTTTTCTCTCTACAGCTCTGGGCAGATTCCCAGAGCTAGAGTATGCCAAGCAAAGGGCTTAAATTTTTTTTCTTTTAGCTACTGAATTTGAGGCAATCTCATCAGCTTTTTGCCATACCTTAATCTATGATAAAATACATCCTCTGTAGAGTAACAGCCCTGAGGCACATGCTTTTAGCAACACTCCCAGATTCCCTTTTCAGGTTGGTGTGCCATCCTCCAGCCACTGTGAGTGCTGAGGCTAAGGGTTTACACCTAAGATTTTCTCCGTAGACTTGTGCAAAGCTCAAGGGTGCCATCTCCCCTAGAGCCATCTGAGATATCCAGGGGAGGGAGATGGGTAGGAGAATGGGGACACGCCAAGGACTTTTTGTTATGGGGGAAGAGGTAGAAATAATGGACTCCTTGTTTCAAGGCAAAACAACTTTGGAGAAATTTATATTTCAACCTGGATTGAACCTAGGCTAGACTTTGCTTAAAATAATATTCTTGCTTAGTAGTTTTCTCATTCCCTATCCCATTTCCTGTTTCACTTACAGATTTCTTCCTGGAGCCCTCTCTCCATACATCACTTGCATCAAATCCCTGCCTCAGGTGCTGTTGCTAGAGAATCTGTTTGAAAACAGCTCTCATTTCCTCTTTATCTGCTCTTCCATAAACTCTGCTTCCCCACTGTGGTCGAATTCATATTCTGATTCTTCTAAATCTCCACTCAAAGCTAATAACAGCAGACTTCTGGCTGAGGAGCAAGGTAATGGAGAATATGATTTCAGGTCCATGACCACAAGCCCTGCACCAATGAAAAAGACTGCCCTCACGGCTTTTGAGATGAGCCTTTCCTGACCCTAGAGTTACCTTTTCTACTAGCAAATACCAAGCTCCCATCCCACAGCCCCTTAGTCCTGACTTCCATTTGAGGTTGTTCCCTCTGGTGATATGTGAATCCACTTACTAAAGTCCCCTTTAAACACAGGGCACTTGCTCCTTGGGTGAGGCTGTGGCTTCTCTCACAGTTGGAAGTCCCAAATCAGGTGGCCTCCCTAATCCTACTCTTGCGCTGTAATTCCTAGAGTTAGTGGAGAAGGGACAGTGAGGGGACAGGGAGGCACAAAGCCTCCCGTGCTGCACCAGTCCCAGACGATGGCCAGGAACACACACACCATTACTGCCGGGGGCTTTGGCACCGTTGCCACCTCAGTCCCCACTGGGTCCATTTCACTCCTCTCTGGGAACTGCGATCACAATCATAACGTCACCATTAAATAATTCTGTTAAAATCATTTATGTCTGTTTCAACACTAGACCGTGAGCCCCCTGAGGACAGGAACCATGCATGCTGGTTCACCACAAAATCCCCAGTCCTTCTCAAGATGCTTGGCTTATACATGCTCAGTGAGTGAGCCAGCTACACAGAGGAAATACTTGGCAGTAAATAAAACTCTTCTGTTTATTATATAATTTAATCCCCATAACGAACTGTGCAGTAGAGATCTTGGTGTCTGGAGAGGGCTTGCATCAGCTTGCTAGAGCTAGTTGACATTCTGGACATTTTTGGCCAGCCAGTTGTTAAACCATTGGACACTGTGGGGGATATATATGCCCTGGAGATTGATAAAGACTACAAATGAGAGCTTTTCCTTTACTAGGAGCAGGTTTATCAGCAATTCACTGGCAGTGTGTTCAAAAAAGGTTCTATGACTGGGTAGATGGGGATTGCTTTAAATATGGTGCCGCTTGAGTTTTGGGAAGATCAGGTGAGACCCTCAAGGTCTCTGAGCATCGCTGCAGTGAGATGCTGACTCCAAATGCATTTACTCATTTTGTCAGGCACTTTCTGAGTACACACTGTGTGCCAGGATCTTCCTGCCATGGCAAAATGTGATCAGGAAATCAGTGGTTAAGACCAAGTAGCTCCTCATCAGAGCTTCTCTGATGGGCAGTGCTGGTACCTGCCACAGGAAGCCAAGCCTGCGGTGGCCCCAGATCCATGAACTGGAACAGCACCTGACACCCCACCATCATGTGAGGTCTGAGAAGGGTCCTGTGGCCACAGACCCGGCATCAGGTGTGCAGGGATGGCCCAGGGTTTTTTTTACAGAGCAGGCAGCTCCTCTGCCTGAGGGCACCACACTTAGCTTCTGAAGGGAACTAGGGCCAAATATGGACCTCAGCCCACCTCCCGGCTCCCCTCTGGTAGGGCTGGTTTCTGTTCCTTGCTTACCCTTAAGTTATTGGGATTATACTGTGAATAGTGAACAGTTAGAGGCTCCAATGGGAACCACAAGGATATTGCCCCTAACTGCATGGATCCTATTATGAGTTTAACTGGGCCTCCTCCCCACAATTCATACACTGAAGTCCTAGCCCCCAGCATCTTGGAGTGTGACTTTATATGGTAATAGGTCCTTGCAGATATAATTACTTAAGATGAGCTCATACTGGTGTAGGTGGGCCTCTTAATCCAATATGACCTGTGTCCTTATAAAAAGGAAGAATTTGCACACAGAGATGCACACTGGGAGAACGCCATGTGAAGATGAAGGCAGAGATCAGGGTGATGCTTCTACAAACCAAGGAGCACCAGAGATTGCCAGCAAACCTCTAGAAGCTAGGGGAGAGGCATGGAACATGTCCTGCCTTCACAGCCCTCAAAAGGAACCAACCTGCTTGACCTCAGACTTCTAGCTTCCAGACCTGTGGGACAGTAAGTTTTGTTGTTTAAGTCACTCAATCTGTGGTACTTTAGTACAACAGCCACAGGGATCTAATATAGGTCTCTTGCTTTGCAACCCTCCAAATCACACAGAGTAGGTTAGAGCTTGGGTGACTAACAGTGATGTAGACAGATGAGGGTTTAGCACCCCACTCTGGAGCCGGCTGTGGTATCTAACAGAAGATGTGCTGGGCTTGGGGTCAGATCAAAAGGATCCTAAATGAGTGCTTAGGCTGTTCCATTCTGGGTGGCAACACTCACTGAGTGGCAGTCCTAGTTCTGCGGTACTCACACAGCTGACTGCAGACACTGTCTGGAGTCATGAGGGTCAGGGGCAGGCCATCAGCAAGTTGCTTTATCACCAGAGAGAGCACTGGCCTTAAGCCTGCACTTGTGGTCACATTCCAGGGGCTGGATGCCCGCTGGCAGTCATGTGAGGAATGTGCTGCAAGGGGAGAGGAGGTGGAGCAGCTTGGAGGGAGACAGATGGCCCATGGAATCTGCCACTGGGAATTTATATACACCTGATGCATGCAGGATTCCCAGTATTGTATTTTCCTCTATTAAAGGAAGTCGTATTTTCAGCAAACCCACGAAAATGGAAATTTGATTCAGTAAAAGGATGGGTCAAATATTGATTCCTGGCCTTAAGTCCTTGATACAAAGTCCTCATGGACAGTGCATGAATTTGGATGAGGTTTGCCTTTAATTGATTCTGAATGCTCCAAGGGTAATGCCAGGCATGGAACAGACAATAACCTAACACAAGTTTCCTTCCCACTGTCTTCACTCTGCAGTCACCAACCTCTTATCTGATGCGGTGCTGAGCGGGGATGATTGCCTGAACTATGGTAGACTGGCAATCTGCACAGCCATCTCTCTGCCCCATTCCCAAGTGCTGTAAAAGCCCCATTTCTCTGAAGTGATGGCTCTCAATGAACTGGAAAATGAGGGTGTGCTGCTTGGAACCTGCCTTTGACTCCTGACTCCTCCAAGCCCTGTCAGGGCTTGGACAGCTGGGCACGTATTCATGTATGTGTTCCAACACCCACACCTGACAGGTGCACACACTCCACTAAAGGTCAAACAAGAGGAGAAATCCTTATGCTAAGAAGGGGCAGAGAGCAATTCTGCTCTAGTTCTCGAAGACCACTGCACTTCTGCAGATCAGCAGTGTGACTCTGGGAAAGAGGCATGGTGGGATTCTATGTCTGTGAGCGCTGTGTGTCCTGAAAATCCCAGCAGAGTACCGTCTTAGGCGTTCTCACTGGGAGTCCCTGTGCATACCTACTGCCTACCCAGTCACAGGTTCCCGAGTCTCAGTTCAGAAAATATAGTCCAACAAACTACTTTTTCGGGGGACTTATGTTTCTGAGGGTGTCCTTAGAATCCCAGACACCCACAGAGGGTAGAGAAACCACAGAAGACCCTCCCTTGTCTAGAGGTCAAACCTAGTAGACACCATGGAGTACCATCACGGTAAAGGCTTCTCTATAGTTTCCTTCCCTCTCCCACTCCCTCTGTGAGTGGGATGCCACAGACACCCAGCTGTCCTACTTGTTGTCTACAGCTCTAGTGCTGTCCACTGGATGCTGTTCTTCCTTCTGAATTACCTGTTTTCTTCGGTGGAAGTCTGCCAAGGCCAGCCTGTGATTTGTGTCACTTTTATTTGTAGGCCATCAATTTTCCTGACCCCACAAAAAGTACTTTATCTCTTTCTGTCTAGCAGCCTGAGTTCCTGAGAAGAAACACGTTAGGGACATGCCAAATTCTCATGACTTATGTGAAAATCAGGGTGAGTTTTCATCACAGTGAGACCTTAGTGCTTCTGTCTTCTCTGTCCTCCTGCATCTTCCCTGTTCTGCCTACATAGTACTCTTATTTTCTTCACAGTTATAAAAATTGTGTATGATAGGTCTTGGTGCATATTCTACCAAATAACTATAGATATTCTTCTCTTTCTCTCCTCTCTCTTTCTCCCTTCTCCCCCCTCACAATATGCGCATTTTCCTCCGTATGTGTGTGCATGTGTATACATATTCACATATGTATATGCATAACTGGGTCATTGTTTTTGTCTGTACTTTATATCTATGACTATATGTTTATAATTGTCATCTCCGTGGAAGCAACCTATAAAATTATATATGCTGTCAATAAATGCAGGGAACAGAATAGAATTGCCCAATTTTTTGTGTGTTTATATGAGAAGGATAGCTGTTAAAAATATTAGTTCTATAACAAAAAGATAAACCTGATTTCTAACCATTCAACCTTGTAATAGGTTAAATGATAACAAACCATTCATTGATTTTTTTTAAAAGAGTAATAAACAGAAACATATAACAATTGAAAGAGCCAGGCAATTCAATTATAATTAGGAAAACAAAAAGTGATGAGCCCGAACAATGTTGCTTCGGTTTTTCGGCTAAGTGTTGAAAATACCAACTACAAAGCAAAGCAGTGTTTCTTTTCTTGCTGTTAAAGGCACCAACATCAATCACCTCATTTTTGAAAGCCATGTACCAATTGAATAAAGTACAAAACTCAGAATATAGGTTTAATAGACATGCTTAAAAAATATCAATATAAACATAGACCCAGATACAATGAAAATATATAACAGAAGAATATTTTAATAAATTTATATTTACAACTGATTAATGTACCAATCCATCCATACATCACTTGTCTATCTGTCCATCCATCCATCCATCCATCCATCCATCCATCCATCCATCCATCCATCCATCTATCCATCCATCCATCCATCCATCCACCCACCCACCCATCCATTGATTCAACCAATGTTTTGAGCTCTTATTATGATTTAGGTCTGGTGTTATTAATACATATGTAGTTGAGTATATAGTAATACCTAGATTGGAATGACTCTAATAAAAATAACAATTTTTTCTTGTTGATTTTAGTCAGCGTTGCCTATATCTCCTTTTGTGGCTAAAGAATGGCTGAAGACAGACAAGAACATGCCAACATACCTTTCGTAGCCAGACGAACACAGTTGATTTTGGTCTCCTGTGAATGACAAAAGTGAAGCTCCAATTAATTCATTATGGGTTTGGTTTGTTCCATAAAGAAAAAATATACATATATATCTGCATATACAGGTATGCATATGTATTTTTAATTATAATTTTAAATTTGTCCTTTCCATTTCCTCCCCCATTAGAATCACCTTTTAATTCCATTTCTTCATATCTTTTTGAGGCTAGGTACACACTTTGTTCCTTTCACTTCCTGGCTCCCATCACCTCATAAGCTTTTCCCCCCAGACAGAACTACTTCACAAATGTATCAGGTACTGCTCAGCACAGAACACATTAACAGTAACACGAAGTGGTCACATTTTGGCATGCAATGTACTTCATTCAGTTGTATGGATTCTTGAGAGAACCCATGGGCTAGCAGATGGTACCTAAGACATCCTTAGAAACTCTCTTATAGACAAATAATGCATCTATTTGTACAGACTGAAACACACACTTGGCAATAGCCCAGTCTGTATAAATGTGTAAGAATCAAACTGTAAAGTTCATGTTCAAAAAGTCACTTTGGCCCTGAGATATCTGGTGGACCTCATGGTATCCATGGGTAATATTGTGTGTGTGTTTGTGTGACAATAGAATCTTTGCTGAGTGAATTGTTTAGTTATGGCTGGCTGTTACCCAAGGGGACTGGATCTATACATTTGTGATGGTGCTGGGCATGCAGCTGAGTTGTTTAGGAAGAGAATCCGCTCAGTCTGTTTTATCGGGATAATCTCCTAGGAGGCCCTGGAACAAGATGAAAATTCCAGTTGACTAAGTTATGCCCCCAGCAGGGGTCTGAATGTTGTGTAGCAATGAAAATAAAAGGCAAAGATTGCAATGTGTATGAGTCTCAAGAATCCACTGCTTGTCTTGCTAATGCTCACTCATAAGAAACTATTGTATCTTGAAGGCATTTATGTTAGGATAAAAAGTTATGTAAAAGTAATAAAACCCATAAACTTCAGGGGCTAGGAACAGCAAAGGTTTATTTTCCACTCAAACTACATGTCTAGCATAGGTACATGGCTGTGTCGGGGGGATGTAATGTTGTGCCTGGGGGACACTCTCATCATAAAATAGGCTGGTACCCCTATTTTAACATAAGGCTTCAGTGTTTAATGAGGTAGGAAAAAAGAATGCTTAAGAATCTTAACTTACATGCTCTGCATCAGAAGCAACACTTGCTTTGACTCAGGTTTCATGGGCTAGAACCAGTCACATGGTGATGCCTGCCTAACATCAGTGAGGAAAGGAAATGGAGCCCTCCATGCACTCAGAAGTAGAGAAGAAATGGTAATGTCTACAACAGGGTCTGTTTTATTTATGTACACCTCTGAATGCTAGAAATCATCACTTCTAGTGTGATGCAGAATCCAAATGTGACTTCCAAATGGTCTCGATTCTGTTTCTCAGACCACAATCAACACCAGAAAGTCTGCCCTTGGCTGTTTATGAAAGATGTCTTGATATTGGAAGATAGTTTTCAGGTTCTTCGATATTCTTATTTATCAACAAGTCCTTATGTGGTAAGAATTCAAGGTTTTTGAACCATCCTAGCTACTCATCCTAAGACATCCTCCAGTTTGTCCCTCTTTATAAGAAGGGACTGGAAGGGACTAGAACATGAAGCAGCAGTCTACATCTGGTCTTGCTAATATATGATTACTTTGATCATCACTGCTTTCAGTTTTCCTTACTTATCCCGGGCTTCTATTAACATAGCCAACATCCCAGTTTTTCGTTGATCACAATGAATGTGCCATCAACATTTCCTCCATCAAAAAAAATAATCTTGCTTCTACAGATATAAATGTGATTGTATTTCTGGAGCCCAAGTACAGAGTCCTATAGACCACTTCTGACCACTATCTTCTTTGACTCATCTGATTACTACAGCCTATCATCACATTCTCCACCATGCAAGATTTCAGACATAATTTTTCTCAAACTTCTTCTAGGTAATTAATGTAAGTAGTAACTTGGAAAATGCCAATGGCAGAGCTCTGTGGCATGTAACAGAATCTTTCTTACAGGCTGGCATTCATCTGTTCATCAGAATCTTTGGTTGGTTATCTAACTGGTTACTCACCTCCTGAATTGCTTATGCATTCACATGCTACTGCTGTATTTTCCCACCAAAAGAGCTTGAGAATAGGGTAAAATTCACTTCAGATACTGATACTCTGTCTAGTAGTATCTAATAGCCCAAGAAATCTGTTTAAAACAGAGGGTTGTGTTGGGTGACCTATTCTTTGGAACAAGTGTTTTCTTTTCTATTTTTTATGTTGAAAGGATTCCTTTTTAAAATAGCTAATTGTGTTATTTAATAAAACAGAAAATGTGGAAATGTTAAAAGAATATGACACATTATAGTTCAAATATATGGAGTATTGAGATATTCACATATTTGAAATGTGTTATCTTTCAAGGAAAGGGTTTTAAAAAAAAATTAATTCAGAAGATGGAAAGAAGGAAAAAGACTGAGAAAAAATATTAAAATAAAGCAGACCTCTCTAGATGTGATGCCAACACAGTTTAAGTCACAATGAGTTAAACTTTAACAATGATGATGAAAGTGAGCAAATTCACATTTTCTTTTCATGTTTGAAGAAATGGCAAAGTTCTTCAAAATCTGTTGGCTTTCATTTCTGTTCTCTGGTTTAAAGGGTTAGTGACTGAAGCCTGAGATGGTTAAAGAAAACTAGACCCCCAGAGAACTGAAGAAGATCTGCAAATAGTCCTCCAGCACCTCGATGATCATCACTGAGAAGCTGTCTAGACAAGGAAAGGTACCAAGAGTCCAGAGATGGTCAGAACGATCTCCACTTTATATTCATGAAAGAAAAAAGATTTTTGCAAATACTGTATTAAGAAACTTGCCAATTCTGCACATGATTGTTGAACAGAGCAGTGGGCAAGGGTTTGATAAGGTCAGTAATGTTGGGGGTGATTTATTAATATATATCTAGACTTTAAAAAGAGCCAATTTAATCTCTTTATATCTGAGAATCTATTCTCAGGAAATAACCTTAAGTGTAGAAAAATTATATTCAAAATCTTTGGTTCTGGTGTTCTTTATAAACGTGACAATGAAGAGCAATATATATGTCTAGCCCTACAGGCATATAAAGAAAGTTGTGGTCTATCCACACCATAGAATATTATAAAGCTATTAACAAAAATGATTATGAGGGCCACGCAATTACATGGAATAGTATACATAGAAAAATAAATGAATGAAGTGTAATTTTTATTACAACTAACATGCAAATCTAAGCATTTAAAAAATAAATTCTGAATGAAATATGCTAAATCCTAAAGTTTGTTTCATAATTAATCTGAAGTATAACATATATGTAGCCAAGTTTAATTATCTTAAATATGGGTTGCTGAACTTTTCTTAAAGGAAACACACACCTATGACCAACACTCTGATCAAAATACCCAACATTACCAGAACCTCAGAAGTCTCCTTTATCCTCCCTCTGCATCACTAATCTGGCTTCTGTGGGAATGTTCTCTTTAAAATATATCACATCAAAGGGAATCCTGGGTAGCTGCAAAGGTTTACTCTACTACCTTCTCTTTCTCATTGCGTCATTTGTGAGGACTTTCTAATTCTCCTTAGAATCATCTTCCCTTCCACAACTGATGCATGAAATTGAGCCATTTCCTAATACCACCTCCCACACCCCACATCTATTAAAATTTGTTTTCTATAATCTACAGTGCATATCTGATTATGCTCAACTCTCCCTTGCTCTCACAAATGTGACACTGACATGTATGCTTTCTCCCAAGTTTCTGACACCTTTAATTCCATAACCAATTTGTCTTTGTTGGTTAGAAATAGGTACAGAATAACAAAGTCCTGAGTCACTCTCTTGACCTTCTGGGTGACAGAACTGTTAGCAAACCCATCAGGAACATACTGAAAATTCTGCATTCTATCATATGAGAAGTCTGGCCAGTATGCATATGCCCAGAGTCCCCAGTCAGCTCAATAAACAGGAAATGAGTACTTTCCTTGTGCTTAGATTATATAAGGCTTTGGGAAAAGAATAAACATTTTATATTTTCTATTCTATCTCTACAGTACAATTTCATTTCCCCATCATTTTAACCTCATCCATGTCCCACTTCCCACTCCAGACTTTCAAATCTGCACACAGCTGTATACCACTTTGGAGTAGAATATAATGTACTCAGTATTTTGCTTCTGTGTTTACTCAAGGTTTTGCCAGTACTGGGCAATACTGAGCAAGTCACTGCCCCTATCTGTGGCTCAATTTCCTCATCAATCAAATGACAGAAAAAGGAATAAAAAAGTCCACTTTGGTAGAGTATGTAGGATATTCTAAGGTTGCTTCAGGTTCTCAAATGTTGAATCTGGTTTCAGCTACTGGCAGTACTCCTGCTCTTTTAGCATTTTTTTCCTCATGGAACACACAAACATTATTTTTCTAATATCTGTAGTTGAACTCAGGAAAGAAAGAAAAATAAAGGCACATAAAAAATGAAGATTTGTTTACAGGATGTCCAAAGAAAAATTTTAATAAGGAGTATTGAAGAAAAAGAAAAGAATCAAGAGAATGAATATGAGTTAAAAAAAAAAAAAGTAATGAGGGTAAGTGAAAAAGTGACTTACAGAAAGACAAAGAAGATCCAATATATGTATACTTGATATCCCTGAGGAGATAGATAAAACAATCAGATAGGGAAAGATTCATAACAATAACCCAAGAAAAATTTCTAGAATCACAAGATAATCTGAGCCTACATATTTAAAGAACCTAAAGATCTGAAAGATCAGTTCTAAGATCCTAGTAAAACTATTTAATTTAAAAAAAAGGACTCCAGGCAAAATCATTAAATAATTCACATGGGCAAGAGAATTAAGTTGTCAAGAGATGTCTTCAAATCAACATACAAGGCCAGGAAATATGAATTAGCATTTTCAAAATAACTTGAAGAAATTATGAACCAAGGATTTTATAACTAGACAAGTGTCTTTCAAATATCAAAGCTATGAAAAAATAACTATCAACATTCAATAATTCAGATAATACTGTACTCTTGAGTCTTTCCTGAAGAAGAGTTAGATAAGCTTCATTCAACAAAGAAATAACTGAGAAAATTTTAGCAAAAGGACTGACGGTAAGCATTTCATATATTTAATTTTAAATCTAAGGCTAAGATAAGGTAGGAACACTCTTGAAAGCAGAATACATAAATGTTATACTTTCTGATAATGTTGAAATAATGCAAATAAAAATTATAAAGAGAAAAAATGGGGAAACAAGAAAGTAGAATGAGTCCATCGATTGTTACATAGGCAATAGGTGAAAAATCAATGAGTACTATTAAAAACTGACAAAACAGTGATGTCTGCAAGGTGATAAAATAAGAGTTTTCAGCATACATCTTCCCAAAGAAATATAATATTGACAACCACCCATGGATGAGAACACTTTCGTGGGAGCTCAGAAGTCCAGCAGAGAAGTTATCGTTGGAGCAAAAAGTCTGAGAATAGATACACTGAAGAAGGTAAGAAGAATAGTGTTAATTTACTCATGTCGTGTGGCACAGCTCAATGCCAAGAGAGATTGTCTCAACTCAAGATTTCTTTCAAGGGGAGAAGTGAGAGTAGGGTGAGTGCTTGGCTACCCCAGCTATGCAAGACACTGCCCAAGAGGTCCATTTGTTCTTGTCCCAATCAGAACACTGGGGGCGGGGGAGATCAACATGGCTGATAACCTGGGGGGGCAGCAAGGAATATGAAAAGAAAATGTGGTGTATATACACACAATGGACTATTACTGAGCCTTAAAAATAAAAGATATCTTGCTATCTGCAACAAAGGGCTGAACTTAGAGGACATTATGTTAATTGAAGTAAGTCAAACACAGGCAAAAAAATACTACATGATCCCACCTATAGGTGGATTCCAAAAAAAGTCAAGCTCATAAAAGCAGAGAGTAGAATGGTAGTTGTCAAAAGCTGGAAGATAGAGGAAATGGGGAGATGTTGGTCCAACTGTTATGTAGGATGAGGAAATTCTAGAGATTTGTGTAATATTGTATTTTATACTTAAAAGTTGCTAAGAGATTAGATCTTAAGGGTTCTCACCACAAACAATGATAATGTGTGAGGTGACAGATATGTTAATTAGTGAGATCACAGTAATCATTTCACAATGTATAAGTATATCAAAACATCACATCATACAGCTACATATGTATAAATTTTATTTGTTAATTATACCTCACAATTCTGGGAAAAATGTTGATAAACCAGATAGGAAAAGGTTAAATAAGAAAAGAGAATTTATTAAAAAGTATAAGAACAAAGATAACTACTACAACAAAATGTAAACTTTTAAAATATCAAATAAAATTTTAAAATAAAAGAAAGAAAAAGACCTTAGCAAGTGTTACAAAATTAAAAAATTAAATTATGATATAAAGAATTCATGACAGAATTGAGACAAAATATATCAGTCATATCAACCAATGTTATTGGGTTTAACTCATATAATTAAATAAAAAAGATTTCAAACTCTCTCATGAAGCAAGACCTAACTTTCTGGTATTATAAAGGTCACACCTAAAACAGAGTAATTTAAAAATGCATCAATAAAAGAAAAGGAGAAACTGTAAATATATATATATATATATATATATATATATATATATATATATATATATATATGCAGTAGTAGTGATCCTGATATCAGACAGAGTAAAATGCAACTTAAAGAGCATTAAACATAACAAAGAACACTTTTAAATGTTCAAACCCACAATTCACAAGACATACATCAGCTTGGAATATCTATGAACCCAAACTCCCAATAATTACCTTTATGAAGTAGAAACTATAGGACATGCAAGAATAATAGAAGGCTACTGTCAGTATAAGACAAATCAAGTGGCAAAAAATAGGCAAGGATATATAAGTGCTGGAATAATTGTGCAAATCTTGATATGTATCAAATCTTACAGGCTGACAATAGAAAAAAACCTTCTTAGGAGCTTATAAAACATTCACAAAAGTTGACTATATATTAGCTAATTAAGAAAGCAACACTATGTCCCATAAAGTAGAAATATTATAAGCAACATTCTGTGATTACAATGTAATAAAAAATGATTAAGAATATTAAAAACCAAACAGGTCCTCTCACCTGGAAAATTTACTATATATATATATATATATATATATATATATATATATATATATATATATATACCAACTCCTGGTGAAAGAAGTTTTAAATAAAAATTTAAATATCATTAAACAAAGTATAATAAGAATTATACACCAGAATTATACATTTAAAGCAGTGACTAGATGAAAGTAATCAGTAAAATAAAATAATGAAAAAAAAATTGAATTTCAAGTACAAAAATCTAGAAAAACAAAAACAAATTATCTAAAAAATATGCACAAAAGGTAAAAATAAAGACAACAGCAGAAATTATTAAAGTAGAGAAGATAAAAATAGTAGGAAAAAAGAAAGGAAGCACATATATTCAAAATAAAAAATGAAAGGGAAATAGTGATTTAAAAAGAAGAAATTTAAAAAGTGAGACTAGTCTTCAATCTCTGAAAGTAGTTTTGAAATGCTAAATGGAATTAATAGTTTTCTAGGAAAATATAGTTTATAAAAATGGATTCTAATCGGAATATAAAGTTAAATAGATCTAATTTCATTGAAGAAATACAAGACGATATTAAGAAGCTGCCCCATTAAAATAACACCATGCTCAATGTCTTCACAGGGCATTTCTATCAGATCTTTAAAGACAAGATAGTACTAACATAAATTGTCGTTCAGCATGGAAAATTAAAAAACAAAACTCTCATTTTTTAACAAATCTGGCATAACCCTGACACCTAAACTTAGTAAAGACAATACCACAAAAAGGGGGTGAAGTAGTTGAAATTATAGACCAGTTTTACTTTTGAATGTGTTAAAGTATTCGATAATGATAGTGAGCAGAATTCAATGCTACAGTAAAAAAAAAAAGTGCCATAATAAAATGGAATTCTAATTCTAGAAATGGAAGGTTGGTTTGATGTTAAGAAATCCATTCATATAATATACCATGTTAATAGATCCAAGGAGAACATTCTATTGCCTCTATTAAGGCACAAAAAGCATTTGCACAATTTAACACCCATTCTTGATTTTAAACAAAACTCAAGGAAATAGAAATTGATGAATATTTTCATAATATGATAAAAATTTATCTTAGTCCTAAAATCAGCACCTTACATAGTAGGGACCCAGTAAAGGCACCAACAATAAGATCAAGACTAGGATATTTTCTCTCTCCACCACCCCTTTACATTGTACTCCAAGTATTATCCAGTGCAACTAGATAAAAGAAATCAATTAGAGGCATACAAAATGGAAAATAAACTTTACACTACCTCTGGTTGCAGATTATTTAACAGTACATCTGAAAATTCTTAGAGAATCAATGATACGAGGTAGCAGGACATAAAATTCATATACAAAGTGCATAGTAGCCATATATAAAACCGATAATCAGATAGTCAGAGGACACCATGACAGCAAATCCCATTTACAATAGTAACAAAGATTAAATACTTGGTAATAAACTTAGCAAGAAGTGTAAAACCCATATGAAGAAACTTTACAACATCCTGAAAGACACAAAAGTAGACTTGAACAAATAGAAAGCCGGCCTTTGTTCTCAGCTAAGATAATTCAACATCTTAAAGCTGTCAGGTCAGTTCACCCTAATTAAAGTATAAATTTAATAAGATCCCAGTAAAATTAGTAATAGGCTTTTTATGGAGCTGGATAAGTTGACACTAAAGCTTATATGGAAAATGAACATGCAAAAAGAACTAGGAAATCACTGCAAGAGAAAATCTAAGTTGGGGTACTTGGCTTATCAGATATTAAAGCACAGAGCCTCTACAATTGTAACAGCGTGGTACTAGTGCATAAATAGGCAAACAGGATGGTGGACTAGAATGCAAAATCCAGAAAAAGATCCAAGAACAAATGAAAATTTAAAATATAAGAAATGCCCCTTTTGAGGGACAAAGATGATCTTTAAAAAATGTTACTAGGACAACAAAATAGATATTGGGGTAAAAGGATATTATTAGATACATACTTTATACTATATATGAAAACAAACACCAAACAGCATACTTTTAAATATAACAAAAAAAATTTAACTATACATATTCTAGATGCAAACCTGGGTAAATTCCTTTAAAACCTTGGTGTAAGAAAAAACTTTTTTACTGTGACTCAAATCTGAATGCAATAAAAATAGACTGAAGCATTCAACAACATTTTTTTTTGGTGTAGCAAAAACACTATAAGCAAAGTCTAAAAAATTGCAATATGTATCATAGATAAAGAGTTAATATCCTTGATATATAAAGAGCTTTTAAAAATTTAGGGGGAAAAAACGACAAAAATCCTGATAGAAAATTGGGCAAAAGACATATGCATGTAATTTAAATGTTATATAAAGCATTTCCTAAATATATAAAAAGATGTTGACTTCACTTTTAATAAGAGAAAGGGAATTAAAACTATATCTGGATAAAATTTCTTATGTGTAACTTTTCCAAAAATTAAAGTTAGACCACACACACTGTGAGGCTGTAAAGAAACAAATAGTCTGAAACATTGCTGGAGGAAATGCAAATTGATTCAGTCCTTTAGAAAGGGAATTTAGAAATACCTTGGAAAGTATATATTCACCTTTGAGCCAACCATCTCTCTTACAGAAAAGTACTCTGACACACTTCTAACAAATACATATATGCCCATTCCTTTATTGCAGAAATATTTGTAATTGAAAAATATTAAAAATGTATTTAGAGATTTTTATGGAAATGAAAAATGAAATGTAATTGTGTAGTTCCAAAATATAAAAATTTAGATGTTTTCTTAAAAAAGTGAAAGTAAATGTAAAAATAAAAAATTCCAAAGTTTGAAAAACTCAATAAAGTTGCTTTCCAAAATAAAAGAAGAAAAATATTAAAAACAATCTATATGTCCCAATGAGTGACTGAATAAATTAACATATATCTACATAGCAGAATACTATACAGCTATGAAAAAGAATGAGGAATACCTCTATGAACTAATAAAATGTGATTTCATGTATCTATAGTATATTACCTTTTCTATAAAAAGAAGGGGAAATAAAATATACATGAATCTCTTAATTTTGCAAAAAAAAAAAATACAAGAAACCAATGAAAGTGTTTTTCCACAGGGGATAGTAGGAACGGGGTCAAATAAATGAAGTATACTTTTATGTGTGCATTTTTTTTTAGCTTAGGCTTTTGAAATCATGTTATAATGTTTTATATATCAGAAAAAAATTCAATAAGCATGGGGGAAATGAATCTAAAGTTAGAAACAAAGAGAAACAAATAAATCTAATTGTGTTTTCAATAAGTATTTAACCATACCCTAGGGAAGGAAAAGAATTAAATCATCTAACTTCTGAACACAATGTTTTATACAGCTTAAGAGACTAAAGATAGAAAAAACTATAAGCATATGTTAACACTAGTTAATAGATTTGTTTAACAAAGTAGTATAGGTTAATAATTCTGAAAATATTTTCTGGGTATTCTAGGCTAGATTTGTTTAACATAGTATAGGTTAATAATTCTGAAAATACTTTCTGGATATTCTAGGCTTGAACAAATAAGTAAGTGCATTGGGAATAATAAAACTCAAGTTTTTCACTGTCGGAGAAGTAAGTTAAAATATGGATTGGGGGAGGGTAAAGACTGAGATGTTGGATTGGAGTTGGGGGTATCATTACGAATTCTTGGTTTTTAATATAAATAGATATATGTATATTTTGTGTTTTTGTCCACTGAAAGGCCTGGAAGCAATGACTTCCATTAGCAATGACACCACTTGTTTCCAGATCTTGATTTCTAAGTATTCTCTACTGTGGGGTTTGGGTAGAAAAAGCACAAATACATTGTGCCAGAACAAAAATAAGTTTTCCAGAACTGATGGGGACATGCCAGAAGGACACAGGTACTTTCCTGAAGGCCCACTCCTTATATTTGCAGGACCTGGGCAGAGAGACAAATGGAAGCCCCATACTGTTTATTTTACTTAAATATTTAAAATGATAGATCAAGTTAATTTGTTAAAGAAATTCTCTTCCATACTTTTACTTTTCAAGAAATATATAAACAAAAATAAAAAAATATATGGTTTTTATATAATTAAAAATTGGCAAAATATTTTAAAAAAAGAGAGAGAAAAATAAGGGTATAGGAACCAACTGGAAGAGACTCCCAGAAGCTAAGACTGAGACACTATATAAACATAATGATGGCAATTGCTCATTACTAAATAAAATAAGAATCTATGAGTTTTTACTAAGAGAAATGAATAGTACTTTAAAATTGGGAGAAAGGAAAGCTCATCTTTACAATAAATGACAACTAATTCATGTAGAAGGAATGATGGAATCAGAAAATCATATTTGGCAAATATCTTACCGAGAATTGATTTAGACAAGAATCTTCAACAAATGTTAAAACTAAGGAATGAATATTTGATAAAGAACAGGATGTTTACATCATCTAGAAATATATTCTTACACAACAATCTACATTAAAAAAAACCTAGGTGGGCAACACTTTAAGTGATCAAAGTTAACAACACCAGTACTGGAATACATGGGTATCATGTACCTCCTGATATGAGCCACTGAGGAGAACTCAACATCATGAAAGGCATTAACCTAAATCTAATTGTTAGCAAACCTCAGCAAAACTCAACATGAGGGACATTCTACAAAATAACTGGCCTGTAATCTTCAAGAGTTAAGGTCATGCAATCCAAGGAGAAATGGAGATACGAGGAATCTAAAGTCACATGACAACTAAATGCAGAATGTGATCTTGAACCAAATTAAAAAATAATAATAATGTAAAGACATAACTGAGATAATTGACAAAATTGGGGCTACGAGTATTACACCAATGTCCATTTCCTAGTATTTGTATTATGTTGTATTGGGAAAGCACATTGAATTGTTTAGGTACTAAGAGGTGATTGATCAACTGATTGATAGAGAAACAGAGAGACAGATGGGGCGGGGTCATTTGGGTGAGACAGAGACAGACACAAGGAAAATGGACTAGTAAATCAAATATGGTGAACTGTAAAAAATTAGGGAATTGGGGTGGAAAGTTTATGAAAACTCTTTATACTGCTAATGACACTTTTCTATGAGATTGAAATGACCTTGACATAAGAGTTTACAAATATCTGGCAGAGCAGAGGGAGTGAGTTGGAGTAGAGGGAAGATTGGCCAGTGTTGATGCTGAGTAATGGGCATACAGAAACAAATCTATTATTTTTATTTTGGTTCACATTTGAAAACTTTCATATTACCATGTTTTTAGAGAGAGAAAAAAATATTTTTTTATATACTGAATACATCATGTTATTTTAGCTTCAGTTGTCACTGCCTTGATCTAAACTGCCACCATCTTTTGCCTGAATGATTCTATAGCTTCCTGTCTACGTATCCACAGATTTTCATGACCCCAATAATTAAAGTCCCCTTTGTTAACCAGATAATTTTTTAATTTCTTAAGTCAGATCCCACTACGCCCATTTAAAATTCTCCAATGGATTCCCAGGGGACTGAGAATAAAATCCCAACTCCTCTCTTTGACCCTTATTGCTCTGCGAAAACCAACATTGCTCTCTGTGACTAGCTTTTTACAATCCTCCCTCTCCAGGCATGTTGACCTTGTTTTGAATCCCTGAATGTGATGAATTTATTTCATCTTCAGGACCTTTGCATTTTTGTATATTTTCTAATTGTCACTTTCTATGTTCTTTAGCAGATGCAAATACCATGAAAACAAAAGACCTGCTCATCCTTTTCATTGATAGCATAGTGCCTGGCACATATTACCTATGCCATAAAAAGTGAATAAAGATAGACATTCAAATTCTAACTTAATTTCTCATTGGTTGAGTCACCTATTCCCTAGAAAAATTCCTTAATCTTTCTGAGTTACAGTGTCTTTACTGGTGGTAATACTCTGTGAATCTCACTGGGTTGAACAAAATTTTGATTGCACAAGTGCCTGAAAGATGCAAAGAGGTATATATGAATGGTTTTTATTATTATAATAAATTGATATTGGGATTAATGACAAGATCATTTTCCCCGTTTTCAACAGAATAAATTCAGGCCTTCTCCTTGTTATCTGCTCTCTCTCTCTCTCTCTCTCTCTCTCTCTCTCTCTCTCTCTCTCTCTCTTTGGTCATCTCTCTATATATCCTGGAACCAACTTCACCAAATCTCCAGAAATATATCATGGACTTCTGAACCTCTGCCCAGGTATTCCCTTTGCAGGACACACGGTGTCCTCTGCCCTATTGTTTGCATGGGAAATATCCACTTATCTTTTAATATTCAGCTCAAATGTTGCTGTTTCTGTGAGACTTTTCCTAAGCACCTACATATCTCTTTCATTGCCAGGCTTCCAGCTGTATACTGGGTATTCCAACAATGTCATTCCTATTATATTTTATTGTCAACATTTGTTTTCATAACTGTCTTTTCCACTGGATTGTGGTTTCCCTTAGGGTAAGAATCAAGAACTATATCTTATTTATCTGTATATCCTCTCAGAGCAAGCCCTTAATAATTGCTGGATTTTTTATCATCATTATCATCATCATCATCATCATCATCATCATCATCATCATCACTATCATCACCCCTTACAGAGGAAAGCATGGCCAATGATGGCAAAATTTTGCAAAGTAAATAAATGTGGATAAGGTGTGGGAGACTAGGTTCAAGCCATGGCTCTGACCTTGGGCAAATCACTTCCCCACTCTGGACTTCAGTTTCTTTTTCTGCCAAAAGAAGGAAACTGCACAATCTATAAGCTCCTTTTCAAAACTACAGTTCGTATTTTCCCTTCCATAGCACCTGGACCCTGAGGCAATAGAATGGCTGTACAAATTATCCCCTAATCGGGATGTCAGAAGTGTGGCTCTTCCAAATCTCATTGAGAGAGGCTTTGATCTTCCACCAGGGATTGGCAACTCCCAGGTCTAAGACAACCTCAGCCAGAGCTGCCCTTCATGCCTCCCTGCACAGCTCTTAGCTGACCTTAACGATCCCTGCTTCTGTGAGCAATCCTTGGAGCTGTAATTACTAATTGATGTTTGTAAAGTCTTTGAAATTCTCAGGTGACAGATGTAATCAAAGGCCAATTTATTATGATAATTGTTATTAGTACAGCTCCTCATTATTTGTTGATGTTAATGGCAGGGCCAGCAGGTGTTTCAAGATGGAGAGGGGGATTGAGGCTGGCTATGTCTGGTGGAAGAAAGGGACAAATGTGGATGTATGGGCAGTTTGGGGTCTTTTAGGGACGTCTGCTGGTCTCAGGCAGGCCAGATTCCACTTTGTAGGGGTATGACTCAGCATGAAGCATGGCACTAACTGCCTAATGGCATTTTTACATGCACAAGTTCAAACCCAGCTCAAGTCTCTTGGTTCTGGAATGTGCTCCAGTAAGTTCCAGCCTGAGTATTGGTGTGCTTGTCTGTTAAACGAAGATACATAAAATATCAATTTACACTTGCTGTGGTTGGAGAGCTGCTTTGAGGCAAATAAGATAAGGTAAAACTTATCTTATAAGGTAAAACCAGTTAAGAGGCTGTTGAGGTTTCTCAGGTAAGAGATGATGATTGGAGAGAAGTTTAGAATATAGAACCAGCAAGACTTGGTGACAATTGGATTTAGAAGGTGAGGTATCTTGGGCAACTCAGATTTCTGAGATAGAAAAGACTTAGAGATGTTTTTGGAGGGAAGAAATGATTTTAAAAGATCACTGCCTATTATTTCCATCAGTATCTGGTAAGTTTGTTTTATTTGACAATCCTCTCAACTCTGAATCCTGATAAATTGAGTTTAAGAGTTTGCAAAGTTGGGGATGATGATGTAAAGGATGGAACTTGACCAAAATTCAGCCTCCAGGAAGGGCCTGAAGAACTGTCTCACTTCTCCACTTGTGTTTCTATAAGCACAACATTCTTACCTTCCTTTGAAATCTTACTTTCTCTCTCTCCTTGATGTGTCCAGTGTGTCAGCTGGTGTATCTGTACACCCTGAACTTCATTGATTTTGTTTCTCAGCCCTGAATTACCTCTTCCTGCCTCTTGTCCACAGTCTATTCAAATTTATCAGTGGGCTAAAAAATGTCTGTGCACCCACTGATTTTGCTTGCTCTTTCCTTCATGCATAGTCATACTCCACCTCAAATATAATACCACCTGTGATAATCTAATGATAGCTGATATTGTTTATTGCTCGCCAAGCATCACGATAAGCATTTTTTATGCATCTTCTCATTTTACATTTACTAAACATTTTAATAAAGACTATGAGATCAAACATTTCCAAATTAGAATGAGACTCAAGAGAGTTAAACTCACTTGTCAAAGGTCACACAGATGGTCAGTGCCAATCTATGCAATAGGAAAGACCTCATACTAAATATATTTATTAAAAAATGCTGAGAGGAAAGAAACTTTGAGATCCATTAATCTTATTTAATGGCATTAATTAATAGCATTAAGACCATTATACAGCACTAGAAATAGAGAGAATGCTTGAGTAAAAATAGCTCCATTAAATTCTAGTTTAATATTGTAACACAACATTGATAGAGAAGGGACTAATGGAGTATTGAAGAAAAGATGATATTATGATACTGACTGGCATCTCCCCAGGGATGTCATCTATCTTTTTAACTACCTATCTATCTATATGATAAATCCTCCTTTTAGGATTGCTAATGAAAATCATATAAGCTTACTTCTTTCCAGTAAGAGAAGCTATGCAAATCTGATTTATGCCCCCTTTTGCCTTGGCTTCTGGGAAGCTCAAGATATATAATGTTGTATTTCATTAACCACCTATACTAGGGCTCTGGTGCAATGACATTTCTTCCACTAAGATTCTTGAGCTAATTAAAAAAATTTAACTGATATGAATATGTAGATATTCACGTATACATGTACAATATATATGCACACATACATATATACACATGCTAAAATATTTATGTGCATGTATGTTATATAACATGCTAAATTTACACATATTCATGTTTGGAACACCTTTATTTGAAAGGTGCTTAGGAAAATACAAAGAGTAATCACACCTATTGTTTACTCTTCACAAATGCCTGGTGAGCTGGACGGTACACCTCATTCCCATTCGACAAATGGGGAGACTGAAGTTTAGTAGGCCAGTATTCAGTTCCTGTGGCTGAAAAATGGCAGAGCCAATTCTTAAATCCATTGATCCAGTTCCTAAATTCAGAGGTTTCCCTGCTTTTTCACCTTTTGGGCCAAATGGGCTGAACTTCATAAAGACTCTCAGTTTGGGAGGGGCTTGATGAAGGCAGAAGCCTTGCATAAGGAAACTTAGGCAGCTATTTCCATGAGCCTTTTTGAGACTGGAGTCTGGAGCATTGACGCCTCAAGACCCAGGCTGACAAGATTATTAGCTGTCAAACCTTTGTGTAACCTTCATTTCCTTCTCCAGATGAGTTTAAAGTATATTTGTATTGAAAGGAAAATGTTCTTGGTCCCTCAGGTCTCATATCATGACAATAATATCTGTAGAAACCATGTGGATAAAAAAATAAATTAGCAACCTGGGAGACCTCATCTTGGTATTTGTATAAGATGACACTCAGGGAATTCCTCTCCTACCTGGAAAGGGTAGTCCGAGACCCAACAGGGCTTCAACAGAAGTTCAGAGCTTTCAGGGGCAGGTGATGAGGCTCAGATGGTGGAATGAAAGCCTCGAGGTAGATATACTCAAGGGGCTGGGTGATTCCCAGAAGACAGGATGCACAAAGGACTGTGAAGGAGTCCTAGGCACCAGGGCATAGAAGGTAGGTTCTACTGACAGACAAAAACTGGGGTCATGGGGCATTCACCAGGCCAGGACTTTTCGAAGCCATTACAGAAAGGTTGTGATGATAACTCTGGATTCTAAATGTCCATTTCAGTCCTCCTCTCCACTTTCATAGGGCTGTTACAGAGCTAATGAACTCAGAAATATGATCCTAACAAAGGGCTGTGGGAGAGATCTAAGGTTCTCTGAGGCCTCATACCATACTGCATAGTAGACTTGGAAGAACCACTGTCTTTCAAGGTAGAACAGTGTCAGAGAGTATTAGATATTTCTTTACTGTATTTCCATGGACATAAAGAGGGAAATCCCTCCCTTAGTATAAAGTGACTGAGACTGTGAGATTCCAGGGTGCTTTTGGCAGCCCATGCATCCACTGATTTAAATGGAGGCACTTTATCTGTGAAATCACTCAGGAGGTAGTATGATGAAAGCACCTTGCTTCATGTCTGAGATATAGCACATGCTCAATAATAGAGTATTCTCTGGATATGTGATAGGAACTACACAGATGCTTCAAGAGTGGGTCTGGGTATTATTAGAATTTGAAGGGAAAGCTTAGGATATAATAAGGAAGTGTGGTGGTCATTAGGAAGTTCTCTCTTATCTCAGTTCTCCTTGTAGGCACATAGCTGTAATGCACTGCCTCATTTTTATTTTGGAAGTTAAGCATGGGTAGATGACTAGCTTTGGCCAACATAATGTGAAAATGCTGTGTATGATTTTGTGTGGAAACTTTTCAGAACGAGTGCCCTATTTTGCCACATTTCTCTTTCTTCACTTGGTGATTTTGAGAGCACATGTCAAAATTGACTTTCCATCAACCTGGGTTCCTGACTGTCTAGGATAAACAAAGCCTTTCTGTTGACTCATTTTTGATATGTAGAAGGAGGGAACATTTTTTTTTTCATATTACACTGAGATTTCATGGTTGTTCATTATCGCAGCACAATTAAGCTTATCCTAACCAATATAGAAATTTTTGTATAAACTCCCTAATGGGATAGCTAAGGCTGAAGCCATGAGAGCCCCTGTGAGACTAAGAGGGGCAATATCATACCCCAAAGACAATATCAATACGTCAAAAGATTCAACAAGAACAAATGGCAGGTTTGAAACCATGTATGAAAAGTTTAACTAAGACATGTAAAGCATGAGGTGAGGTTATACAGCAATTGAGTCATGGGTGAGTCAAGGCAGTCAACAGTTGTGACAGAGATATGATTCTTATGGTCCTCCAGAGTTAGAAAGATATGTGCTTCCATGTGGAGTATACTTGACAAATTGGGCTATGCCAGGTAAGAAAGCTCCAACTCCCACCTACCTTAGGGAAACAGCAAAAGGGAAGAGAGAACAAATATTACAATAACTGTGACAGATGCCTTATATGCATTGTCTCATTTACTCTCCTCAAATTTTGAGAAAGTATATCATTAATCACATGATACAAATTGAGATGTTAAGTAACCAGCTTAAGTTCACGTTGCTGGGAACAGCTGTAATTCAAAGGCAAGTCTGTTTGATGTCTAACGCTAAGTTCCTTCTATACCACCATGCCACAGAAAACCCATCAATGTACAAACATTCTTTTAACAGTGTTTGGACACAACTAAATATAGATCTTTTCAATTCATTTAGCCACACAGAAATTTTCCCCAACCCAGCTCCACCTAGATCATCCTGACTATTCTAACGTGATTGCATTAAAAACATGATGACCCATTCAAAATAGCATCTGGATTCCAACTGCTCTCAAGAGGCAATTGAGTTCAGGAGTTGGAAGAGGCAGAGAGAGAAAGAGAACAATCGCCCTTCCACTTCCACTTCTCTTATTTAGCTCACCATTTGGCAGAGGCATCATCTAGGTTAAATGTGTCCCCACATGATAAAAAGGAAATGACAAGGAAAGAGTTTTCTCTCTGCATAAATAGAACATGCACAACTGCATTACCCCACAAAAGGTGGCTTCTGATGGACATTTGCATGAATTTGCCATACTTGTTTTACATCCAACCGTTAATTATGGTCCATTCAACTTCACAATCATGGCTAATGGTAGTGGAAATGCAGAGAATAGTAGATTCAGCAGACCTCATTATGGGAAGAGTGGGAAAGAAACAATACAAAGCTGCACCCACCCGCTGTTTACAACCAAGACAGCTACTCTGGGTACCATTTGGAGGATTTGAAGGAAATCAAGGCTGCCCAGGAGCCTGGAGCTTGGCAAATAAGACAGCTGGGGGAAAGTTTTACTACTATAATGGAAGGAAAGTCCTTTAGGGATTATCTGTCTATGGTGAAATAGCTCAGAAATACTTCTTTCATGCTACACTAAAAAATTGAGACTCAGAGACAACTATCAACACATAGTTTGTATCCTAATTAATTAATTAAATGATTATTGAGTACTATGTGTGAAATAGTGTATTCAGTATGGACCATACAGTAATAGACAAAACAGAATTTCTACCTCCTAGAGCTCAGTCTAATGAGGGAGGTATGTAACTGCACAAACACAAGGGTAATTAAAAATATGCCCAGTGTTATAAATAAAATGAACAGGTTAACATGCAAGTGAGTACTGGTGTGGATTACTGTTTCATAATTTAGTTGGGAACCTCCCAGAGGATGTGACATTAATAATAAGGTCTGAAAAAATGAGAAGGACCAGTCCTGCAAAGATTGAAGAAAAGAAGATTCAGGTAAAACAGCAGCTTGTATGAAGACCCTGAAGTGAGAAAAATATGTTAGAATACTTGAGGAATAGTATTTCAGAAAATGGACAAGAGAAGAGTAGTTAAAATGTAGCAGGTATGACTATATCTGGAGCACAATGCTGGATTCTCGCTATCCCTTTTTAAGGAGGGCACTGGGAAAAATCAGTCTGTCCGTGAGAGAACAGAATATATAGAATTAAAGAGATACAGAAATCATGTCATGTTGGAAATAGAAGTAACTGCATGTTTAATATCTATGAGAAATGGCCTGAGTGGCCAGGGGTGGTAGTTGGTACTGTCATATTTTCTCCAAAAGGCTGACATGGGAAAAAAAAAAGATTTGATTTGTTCAAATCAATGTAAGTGCCCATGAGGAGAGAGTTAAGGAGACAGAGTCTGGATTTATATATAGAAGAAGGTTCTAATAGTTTTACCTGATCCTCAAATAATCAACTTTCCCTCCAGAGAATTTCCGTGGTCAAGTTGAAGCCAAATAATGACACCCGCCCCCATCCCAAGAATGCTTAATTGGGGATTTCTTGTTGGCTTCTGGTCTAGAGTAAATAACACTTCAAAATACATCCAATTCTAAAGTGTTATAGGTCTATAATATAGTAATATCCAAAACAAATGGTTACAATATGGCCCAATTCACAAGAAAGACAGGCACTTAGAATTCAGCACCAAGGACAGTACCTGACAGCAGGGACTGCCCTTGTATTCTATAAGAAAGCATCAGTGGGTAAATATGATGTTACCAATCTAAGATCCCAACACAAGTGCCTGTGAACAACTCACACTTTATGAAAATACCTGCAAGGATTCTGAGCAACATGCCTCATAATGCACATCACATTTGGACTCTCCATAGTGTTTGTATGGCTGGATTAAAATACTCCACTTTTATATAGTTTGCTGTAGAGTTTACAAAATGTCTTTATCCTCCATCCTAATAACAATCAACATTTAATGAGTGACCTCCACACATTTTTAAATCTAGTGATTAGTTATTTGACATATTATTTCACATATTTATTTATTTTTAGGTTCTCCCGTACTAGAATATAAATACTATGAGGACAGGGATTTTACGTCTGTTTGATTTACTGCTTTATTTCCCAGAGCTTAGAAGAAGTACCTCTTTTTAACATATAGTTTGTGCTTGCTAGATGTTTATTTAATTAATCATCATAATATCCAGAAAATAAAATTATCCGAACCCTAAAATTCTCTTACCCTTCTCTGACTGAAACTTGCAGGTAGGGTTGTGAGCAATAAAAGTGATTGGTAGTCAATTATTCAACCTGACCAACTATCCTGCAACAAATGGCCATCATGCTTTAACTTGTTTTAGTTTAATATCACTTTGCTTCCTCCTTTGTTTTTAATCTTCTGATGACATGAGTTTTCTGAGTTCTGGTTTTACTCAACCGTAGACATAGTTTCCCCCCTTTCATGAGGGAAGCAAAGCACCACTTTAAAAAAAATCAAATCTAGTGCTTATGTATTTTGGCTTGTTTAATAGCTGCTGATTTTTATGTTTCCTTGTAGTTTCCTTTGTTTCATCCCCTTTTCTTTGTAGGTTGCTGTTTTCTGGATTTTAAATGATAGGCTGAAAGCCTGCTTTTGTGTTGAAAAACTATACTTTAAAAAAGTTCTCGATATCAAAAATAAAATAGTATTTTTTCCATCCTGTCTAAAAGGGGAAATTAGCAGATTTTTATTTACACTCATCAATCTTCCAACTCTTTCTTAGTTTTTGTTGACATAAAATGAATTGTAGACCCAGATCCCAATTGTTAATTTTTGACATTATGCATCTTCTTTTTAAGTAATTAGTTTTTATATTAGCCCTCTCTTTTGTAATATATTTAGAGCAATTATTTCACATTAACACTATGTTTAAAGAGTTTATATGCTCACCAGGGGTCATTTTATTCCATATTTCTTTATTCTTGCTCTCTTTACTTTGGTTCATTGTTTTGCCAATTGCTCTTTGAATGATTTATTAGAAGCAGGGTACCTGGGAGCCCTGGATACTGAAAATGTATTTCTGATGTATTTGCAAAAGAACAACAACTTCACTGATAAGGAATTCGTGAGGTCTAACACTTTCTCTTCAAAAATCCTCCAGGCTTAACTGCATTGTCTGCTTCCCTTTTTGATGTGGAGAAATCTGAGAGAGGCCAGGTAGAGATCTGTTAGACTGAGAATAGCTTTTCTGCTCCTATGACCCTTTCACCCAGCTCTTTTCAGGAAAATTTAATAGTAAATACAGTATTTTTGAAGCAGCGTGTACTATTTCTCTTGTCGGAGTACACAGGTTCCACAGCTTTTCCTCTCTGCTCCTTACACCACCAAGGGACCTCACATAAGCACCCACTCCATTCCTGGTTATGTTTCATTACTGCAAATCTTAGTTCCAAAATGGGAGTATACATGGTGTGGGACTGAAGGCATAAGTAGTAAAAATTATTTCCTAGATGAGATAGCTTCAGGGTGGGGTGACTTTATTCCCACACCATTGGTTGTGTGATGTTTGGGGAGTAAAACCTCCAGCAGCTTCTACCTCATCTGCTCTTCTGCTCAGGGCCAACCATGGAACCCATTTGTCAGTTTCTTTTGGTTCTACAGCCTTGCTCTCTTGCTAGGTTTTTATGACTATCTTAGTAGGAATGCGACAGACTGTAAACACAGTGCAACTATCACTCCTATTCACAGTATGGAAACCAACAGCACTTCCTGATATGTTGCCAAGAGCAGGAAAAGCCACACCTTCTCAGAAGTTGCACTGAACCAATAAACTAGCCAGTATGGGATGCAGAGGATCAAGAACAAGATGGGTTCCTAGAGGCTTCTTCTCATTTTTATGTCTTCCTTCTAAATACATCAGTGTTTCATGCAGAGGGAAGACCACATGGACAGGTGGAAGGCAGTCTGGCAGCTTCTCTTTGTGGTTTTACACTCTCTGTGAGGAATGTTACTTGAACCAGTAATAAATGCAGAACTGAAATACCAGTGTAGAATTTAAATGGGTCTGTGGGCATTTAAAATGTTAATTAGTACCTCAAACCAGGTTTCCCACAAAGTAATGACTTTAACTAACAGACTAAACTCTCTGTCTTGGCCACCAGAGCCTGCACAGGCTATTCTACACGCACTTCACCAAATCTTGCTTTTGTTTCAGCTTTCCCTTCTTCATTGAGCTTCCACTTCTTTAGATACTCTTTTGAACATGGTATATACCACATTCCCTTACATTTTTATAAGCTCTTATAGGGCACATACTACATAACCTTAATAGGAACTATAGGGGCCTAGCCTATATTAGTGTTCATTATAAATTTGTTAAATGCAATATGGCAACCTGGAGTATGTGCACAAAAGCATCCTAGATGAAAATGATAACATTTTAGTATCAGAGGAACTAAAGATATTCAGCTTGCAGAAAATAAGACCAGATGGTTGTGTTTGTGTAGAGGGGAAGTGGTGGGTAGAAAAGATCTTATGTAACTGAAAGGATACCACCTGAAAAGGTGATTGCATTGTTTCTATTGGGAATTAAGGGTATGGACCAAAGGCAATGGGTAGGCACTACAATTAAAGATATCCTTAAATCAGCACCATAAAAAAGCTTTCTTAGAGCCACAGCCCCCTGAGAAGATCAGCAAAACTACCACATAAAGAAGTGAGTTCTCTATCATTGAAGGTATTCAAGAATAAGCACTAATGCCAGTTAACTGTGATATTGAAGCACTGTTTCATGTGTAGGAGAAAGGGAGGTATTGGATGATCTTTCAGATATTTTCCAGCACTGTAATTTTGTGATGTTATGACTGTCATCTCTCCTTGACCAAAGAAATATGTGACACATAAAAAGGTTACTTTGTCCTTAGGAGAAAAATATTTTCTCCTATGACTAACAGTAATGATAAAGGAGTTAGTATTTACTGATTAACTAAAATATGCTTTGTATATTAATATATATCAAATTGATAGGTATTATATTATAGATGAGGGAATTAAGACTCAGCTAGGCCACGTAATTTGCTCAAGTGAAACACCTTTTTATCCTCGAATACAGAGGTGTGCGAACTTTTTCTGTAAAGAGGAATATAGTAAATCTTTAAGGCTTTATGGGGCATTATATCTCTGTTGACTACTACTCAGCTGTACTGTACAGCATCAAAACAACCATAGACTGTGTAAATGGCCCAATCTCCTGGGAGTCCATGATTTGTGAAGGATGACTTCATTGCAAACTTTGGTAGCTGAGCATGAGTCTGTGCTAAGAGGGCATTATATGGTGGAAGGTGCCTTAGACAGAAAGTCGGGAGGCTGCTGTCCTTGTCCTGGTTCTACTTTAACCAGCTAGGTGACATCCTTGGGTAAATCATGTTTCCTTCTTGAGCTTCAGTTCTCTCCTCTGAAGAAATGAAGGAATAGAACTAGATTGAAAGAAAGAAAGAAAGAAAGAAAGAAAGAAAGAAAGAAAGGAAGGAAGGTAGGAAGGAAGGAAGAGAAAGGAAGGAAGAAAGGAGAAAGGCACTGTTATAGTAAAAACAAAATACCCCATTTATAAAAAAAAAAAAAGTATGAGCCTGGATTTGGTCCATGGACCTTAGTTTGTCAACGTCTGCTCTAAAGCCATGCTGCCTTTTCATTTTAGAAAGGGAAAAATACAAAAAGGCAAGAAATAGCCTCTATACTTACTCCATTGGCTTTGCTGAGTGCCTGGAAGTAGATGCTGTAGCTTTTCAGAGGGGAAAGAGGAGGGTTCCAGTAGCCATTGTATGTCTTGTTATCACCCACTGTAAAAGGCTGTGTGACAGGCAGATTAGCGGGCTTCAATTCAGCAGCAAAGTAGTGTAGAGAATCAAGGCTGGAGGCGTTCCTATAGCTCACCGGCACCGAGAAACACTCAATGATGTCAGCTGCCCGCCGTGACTTCTGAAGTCTCTCCTCCTTGACAACCAGCTGATAAACACTGGACAGGATAGAGAAAAGGCAGATGAACAACCATCTGGAGGGATAAACTTGTTAGTCATCATCATCACTTCTGTCTACAACTAAACCTCCCTCCAGAGCTTCAGACTTACTGCTTTGTAAAAATCTATCTCCATTTAGTTGTCTCAAAGCCAGCTCTCACTGGGTATCTCCAAATGCAACTCATTCCCACCCCTAATTCTCCCCTTCTACATTTCTTCCTTCGTGAAGGGTAGCACTACCCATCAAGTGGCCAGATCTTCCATCTGGGGCTCATTCTCAATTCCAACCTCCTTAGTTTTCACTTTGCAACTCTAATCAACTATCCCTGTTGACTTGGCATCAACAACTTGCACCTGCTCCTCTACCTTTTTCTCCACCCACTCATAATGTTGAGATTGGGCATTTTTCCACATCTTATCTGGACTCAACTAGTCTCTTTGCCTCTAAATTATTTGATCAACTAACCAGCCAATCCACTGATCTTTCTAATCATGTAATACTGTTCCTCTTCAAACACTTCTATAAGCTCTCCATTAACTAAATGACATAACTGAAACTCCTCATCTTGACATTTGGGGCACTTTGTATTTGGCTTCCAGTCTACCTTTCAGAAAGTCTTATGATGTACCCCTCATTCTAGCTGCTCCACACTCTGTGCTATTGCACAAATCTCCTTTGGACCCATGCTGTGTCATCACCAGTTCATGCTTCCTTCACCTGCAATGCACTCTCATCCTGCCCATCTCTGCCTGTGGAAGCCTTTCCCTATAGGCTGAGCCTGTCTTTCATTTCCCCTATGAAACCTGTCTAGACTCTTCCATCTGTATGAGTTTTCCTCCTCCTTAATTCCTCTAAAGCTCACGAATGGCTTGGGATTGCAATAACTTGAGTATAGGAGTACTATTTCTCTGGTTAGACTGTGGCTTAGTTAACTCTGCATCATTCTCCCCACCATATACACACTGCCCAGCAAATTGCCTGATGCCCAAAAAGTGACTGATGAATAATTTTTCAAATAAATAAAATAGAATTAAGTTAAAATTGAAAGTAAGTATAAAACCATATCTGATTGGATGTAAACACCTGAGTCAAAAGATAGTGATTCCCCTGACTTCCTATCTAGTGATCTCATACCAATGCTTTAAACTTAGAGGGATATAAGAAGATGCTGATATGTGACTAGAGATGACTACACCTTTATTGAACAATAGTATGCCAAACGTGTAGACTCCTTTTATAAAAGTTATCTTAAAATTGGGTCTCTGCTTTTCCCTGAAGCCCAATCTATCCCTAACCACTACTTGAGTTAATCCTGCCACACAAGAAACCTTTGTCTTGGTTTTTCAGTCCTGAGCTCTCATGCTACCTTTAAATCCTTCTGTCATTCTGTTCTCATAACTGAGAACCTAAAGCCTCAGTTAAGGCTCGACCCACCTAAAGACTGGATCCCACTCCTAGAATCACTTTTTCTTGTCCCTGGCCCTCCTATGATGGGATGGATCAAAAAGAATCACAAAGCTGTCCCAAGTGCTGCCCATGACAGGCGTGAGTTACTGCAGTCATAGACAGCCACACAGCAGGTCTTCTTTGGGCTCTGACATGTGGATGTCGCCAAGGGCTACCTAGGGAGGTACATTGTGTCTCCAGGGATCAGTCTATAGCCCCATTCACCTTCTCCTTCCCATCAATCTGATTATTGGGGTTTCACCTGTCAATTCAATAACAGTCAACAGCCAGATTACAGATGAGGATGCTGAGGCTGACAGCTTGAGTGCCTCATGAGGGTCAAGCTGTAGCAAAAGTAGAAACCCAACCTTTTTATTCGTAGTTCATTGTCCTTTTTTCTCTACCTTCCTTCTTTTTCCATAAGCCAATGAAATATACAAAGGGTTTTCAGCATTTTTTATTTGGCAGCCTAAACTGCTTAGCTCTATCCCACCCAGCCTCATCTGAAATCACAAAGACCAGCAAAGGACATTTTTTTGGGTTAAACTGCATTTCCAAACATATGGTTCACATACAATTGGGATTAATGTGCTGAAGTACATCCAGCAATTCCCTCAGGCCCACTACGTTTGCGTCTTGTCCTTTCAGAGGCAAATCTGCAAAGCCAGAAAGCTGCAAACCATTTTGTCATTTAAATAGTTCTGTTGGTGGATCCAACCTCTCTCACAAAGATCAGAGAACTCTGACTAACGAGAGGAGAAGAAATGGCATACACACATGATACAACTTTCCTCGCCCTGATTCGTACACTTCAGGAAGAAACAAGAAAGTGGGTATTATTTTTGTTTCCTGCAATAACTTCATCTCATCATCATTCTCTTGAAATATATATTTATCCCAGGTCTTCAGCTTGCTGGTAATGATAAAAATCATGCCTAAATAAGAATAATCCCCCCAATATCTCTAGTGTAAAAGTTTTAGTTCCAATAAACTATTTAGAATCATTTATAAGAAAAAAAGATGTTTTTTTTCTTTAGTAGAAAAATTCTGATGGTACGAGAGAAGAAAAACTTAAAATGCTCACCTCACAACACAGAGCATTTGCTCACACATTTTCCCCTCCTGTGACACCTCCTCAGTTTCTCTCAATGAGAAGACACATATTTATGACCATATTTTCTGCATAACTTATTTTGAGGATCTCTTCTTGCAGGGTCCTGAAGGCTATGGTGCAGCCCCACCCACCTCAATGTGTAAGGTCAAGAAATTGTACCTTCTTTCACCTCCGTGGCCTTTGTGTCCTCATTGCAGCTCACTTTTAATGTCTATTGCTCATCTTCTTTTCTACATTGACTGACCCCCACCCTTCTTCTCCCCAATCAGGCTTGCCAGAAACTTCCACCCTTTGGTTTTAGTGTCTCCTGAGATAAGAATACTCTACCCTAGTCCAAAGTCCCAAGATGTCCAACCCATGGAAGGGAGACACCTTTAAGAGCAAAACTTGCAGGAATTTCTCAGGCTTGAGAGAGCCCTGCAGATGGACCTTCACGTTCCCTCTGATTCTTGAGCTCGTGCTTCTCTGAGAAGGACCAGGGACCTATCAGATCAGAGCCATCCATCCATCATTAACACATCTAGGCCCCCTTTTTATATCTAGGGAAGTCTCCAGCCAAGGGCTGTGTCTATTAAAGATGTTGACATCAGATGACAGAATATGCTGTAGCTCACAGGTGAAGACTGCCTCCCGACTTCAGAAGAGTACATGTGTGCTCATGTTCTCCTAGAAAGAGTCTTGTCTTAATCCAAGTCCCTCCACAAACAGAGCCTGAGCCAAGGTTTCAGCGAAAATAATATGTTAAGGAAGTGGATTCAGAAGAAATCAGTAAGGGGATAAGGGAGAGAAGAAGGGGAGGAAACTGCAAAAATGAAATTTCAGGCAATGTCCTAGTCTCAGTATGTTCCTATTAGGAGCTCTGGAGCATAAATTGCACCCCAGAGTTTGTCTCATCTTAAGCCAAGGGCTTTTGGGCCTCTAATACCAATCAATATTGATTATGGACTCCATTGCAGAGACATTAACTCTCAGGCACTCTCAATTCTGTGTGTGGGACAGACAGGTGGCTCTGGTAGACTAATGGCGAACCTTCAAAGAAGGTCACAACTGTGAATCATCTGCATCAAAGAACATAGAAGCTGGGGGATGGTCACATTTCAGGAAGGGGGAGATGAGGAGATCTAAGTGGGTACCAAGAGTGCCCCCTACAGGGCACTTGTGACCAGTAATCACATGAGACTTTCATAAGAGCCAAGATCTAGTTGGACAAAGTAGTTTTGCTCCTTTGTGTCCAGTGCCACTCAGCTGAGACATATAGTGATATCCCATCAGTTACAGTGACTTTTCCTCCACTTATTTTTCTTTTATAATATTGTTTGTACATTTGTTTTACTTTTATAGTTGTATAAAAGGCACAGGGACAAGAAGTTGATAAATATGTACACATATAAAGTATCTGAGCAATTGTAAAATAAAAATCACTTAAGTCCAGTGACAGTCCCTCCAGGCAGCTCCCACATCCTTTCGTGGTCCCACTGGTCATAGAGCACACCTTGGTTTGCTGACAGCATACAGAGTTCAAGGCTTACTTATGCCCTCTTTATCAGGCCTATAATCAGGCATTTCTCCAAAGAAGAAATTTAGAAGGCAAGATCTGGGTACCTACTTAGCTAATTGCTACCGTGGTGCCATTGCTTCAATGCTTTTCTTTAGGACAGAATTAATATCTATATCTATATCTATATCATCTATATCTATATCTATATCTATATCTATCTATATATCTATCTATATATTTATAAATATATATATTATTAAACATCAAAAATTCATACTCATTGTTCATACTTATAGCACCAATTCAGATCCACTGACACAAGATTCTCCCTCACTTTCCCCATTCCCTGTTTGTTTTTCCTTTTTCTTACAGTAATAACCTTCATTTCTAAAATCAGTATTTTTACTCATATACCCTCTCACAGAGTGCACACAAAATCATTAGAATTAACTCATCAATACCACAACAAACCCCAGTACTTATAAATAGATTTAAAGATTCTGCATTGTCCTGCTCTAGCTCCTTCCCAAACAGTTCAGTCCTCAGCCCTTAGATAGGGCAGAGCAAGGCAGGCATCTGTGCGTGATGTGGGGAAGCTGTGATGGCCCAGTGAGGGGAGTGGAAACCCACTCAGCATCCCTGAGATTTGTTCAGGTGACCTGTGAGGTCAAAACTAGTTTCAGAATAATATCAAGATATTATTTGCCTTTTGTACTTTTAATGTCTCACAAGTGTACTGTGGAATTCTTTAAAAGCTACAGGACTTCATAACTGTATGAGGATGAATTTTCTTCATTTACTTCAATCAAGCCACATAATGCAATAGTTTGAATGCATAAGGAGATACGGATTCTAGCAGACTTCAAGTCCACCAGGCATTAGAGATTAGCAAAAATGTAACATAATGCTATATTTCTCACTAAATCATCTTTGTTTTGGAAAAATAATAAAGTTTTGTTTAAAATTTTTAAAATTAATATGCAATTAAAAATTTCAGTTTTATTTTTGAATCTAGTGAATTTTTGAATTGATATATGATATTAGGTATAATTCACATAAATTAAACATAAGGTTTATAAAACTTTGTACCCTTTGACCATCAATCTCCTCAGCAATCACCAATCTGCTTTCTTTTTTCCATGAGTCTATTTTCTATGAATTGGTTTTCCCAGCATTATTGAGCTATAATTAACAAATAAAAATTGTATATATTTAAGGTATGTAATGTAAAGCTTTGATATATGTATACATTGTAAAATGATTACTATAATTGAGCTAATTAACACATCCATCACTTCACATAGTTACCATTGTGTATAGTGAGAACACTCAATATATATGCTCTTAGCAAATTTCAAGTATAAAATACAGTATCATACAAATCTCCAGAACTTATTCATTCTGCATAACTCTTGGGCTAACACCTCCACATTTCTGCTATTCTCCAGCCTCCAACAAACCACCATTCTACTCTGCTTTCATGAGTTTGACTTTTTTCAGATTTCATATGTAAGTGAGATCATACAAGATTTGTTCTTCTGTGTCCGCCTTGATTCATTTAGAATACTAACCTCCAGATTCATCCATGTTGTTACAAATAGTAGAATTTCTTTCCTTTTTAAAGTGCAAATCATAATCTACTATCTATATATACCACACATTCAAGGACACAGGATATAAGATCAATATACAAAAATCAATTATATTTTTATCATTAGCAAAGAGCATTCTGAAAATGAAATTAACTAAACAATCCTATTTATGACATTATCAGAAAGGATACCTAAAAATAAATCTAAGCGAATTGAAATGCTTGAACTTGAAAAGTACAAAACATTGCCGAAAAAATTGAAGATTATTTAAATGGAGAGACATTCTATGTTTATGGAATGAAATAGTCATATTGTTAAGATAGCAATTCTCATCAAATTTAACTATGGATTTAATGCAACCTCTATCAGAATCCCAGGATACTTTTTGCAAATATCAACAAGGTGACACTAAAATGTATTTAGAAATGTCCATAACAGACAAAACAATGAAAAATAAGAACAAAGTTGGAGGACTTACAGTTCCTGATTTCATAACTTATGAAAATCTGTACAGTGATAGGCATAGAATAGATTTATAGATCAATGAAAGAGAATTGAGAGTCCAGAAATAAACCACTGCATTTATGATCAATTGATTCTTGGCAAATGCCAAGACAATTTGATGGTAAATGGCTACTCTTTTAAGCAAATGATGCTGGGTCAATTGAATATCTACATGTGAAAAATCTAAATTTAAATTTATACTATACACACAAACTAACAGAAGATAGATCAAGAGTTTATAAAATTATAAATGTATAATTGTGAAACTATAAAACTTCTAGGAGAAAACATAGGAGAAAATCTTCATGACCTTGGATTAGGAAAAGGGTGTATAGATACAACACCAAAAGCATGATCCATTAATGGGGAAAAAAATAAGGTAAGTTGGATGTCATTAGGTTTTCTTTTTAAACTGGGCTTCAAATTGGGCTTTAAAGACACCCTTAAGCAAGTGAAAAGACAAGCTATATATTGAGAGAAAATATTTGCAAATCATATGTATGATAAGACATTTCCAACATACATAATGACCCATTATTATTCAATAAAAATAAGACAATCTAATTAAAAATTAGCAAAAGATTTGACTAGATATTTTACTAAAGATTAAATGCCCACTAAAATGGCTATCAGTAAAAAGACAGACAATAGCAAGTGTTGGTAAAGATATGTAAAAACTGTATCCAACATACATTGCTATGGGGGGATAAAATGGTTCAGTCACTTTGGAAAGTAGTCTGGTAGTTCCTTAAAAAGATAAACATAAAACCACATTACATTCCTAGGTTTCTACTCAAGAGAAATTTAAAAATATGTCTACTCAAAAACTTATATGCAAATGTTAATAGCATTATTATTCACAATAGCCAAATTATTAAAACAATCTAAATTTCCACCAATTGGTGAACAAATAAATAATATGTGGTATAAACAAATAATGAAGTATTTGGCAATAAAAGAAACAAACTACTGATACATTCTACAACATGGATGATGCTGAAAAACATTATGCTAAATGAGAGGAGCCATATGCAAAACATTATACAATGTATGATTCCATTCATGTGAAATGTCAAGAAAAGGCAATTTTATAGAGATAAAAGTCAGATTAGTGATTATCTAGGACTGGAAGTGGAAACAGGAACCAACTGCAGTCAAGCACAAGGTGCTTTATAGTGTAATGGAAATATTCTAAAATGAGATTGTGGTGATTGTAGCACAGCCCTATAAATTTATTGAAAACTATTGAATTGTACACTTGAAATGGGTGAACTTTATGGCATGTAAATTATATCTCAATAAAGCTGTTAAAGAAATGAAGGAAATGGACTGAATAATCTTGGATGTTCTTTCTCCCTTCAAAAAAATCTGTTTTAGCATTCAACGGTGGGCACATTTTAATACAAAAATGCTATGATAAACCTTTGACATTATTGAACAAGATAGGCTAAGAAGCAAGTGTGAGTTTTGTAATACCCAACAGAACCTAGTTTGCAATTATATTCCCCATGTTAAAGGTCACTCAGAACTATGAAGCTGAAATTTACAATAGTATGCCTTAGTTAGCCAATCTTTCTTCCAAGGCTTTGTAAATTCCTGTTTTTACTCACTATTTGCCTAGTCACAATAGCCCTTCAAGGAGGCAAGGAAATAAGGAGAGGTACAAATTTGCCATTTAATTTAGTCACAGTATGTGTATCTACTTCTTTGCCTCCAACAAGTTGTGTGACCTAACAGCTTCTCTATCATGTACTTATTCATTTATTTATCAGATATTTATTGGGTGATTATTGTGTAGCAGATGCAAATTTGACTGTAACATGGCTCTGGCACCAGGATCTCAGAACTGAGATGGGGAAGACAGATATTAACTGTGCACCACAATTCAATCGCATGAAGGCAGGGAGAGATTCTGAGAAGAAGGACAATGTGAAGACTAAATGAGAAAATGTGTTTAGAAAGTACTTTCTATAGTGTAAAGTGCTCTATAAAAGTTGGCTGGAGCTAAGACAAGTGCTGCATGCATTATTATTAGTGTTATCAAATTAGACAACAGAAATTTGCCTCATTTTCAATTTAGACCCTTCTGTGATTGAATTGTACTTGATATATTTAACAAAAGTGGATTTTGAGTAGATATTTAGAGGAAGAAATTTATATTGTGTAAAATAACTATAACAATTCAACTGAAGAGTTCAAGTTTTACTTATTCTCAGATGAAAGTTAAAATCTTATAAGGAGAAACCAGACAACCATTTGATGATGGCTAGTGCTTCAGATCCTCTTTTTCAATATTTAAAAAATGTTCAACTAGCTTTAACTGAGCTTGTACTTTGGTTGAGATATATTTTAAATCAAAACGCAGAAGACATGGCTATTGAACCTCATGTATTTTCTCTCCATCATGGGTCCTCTCTTGTTCACAATACCATATGTAAGCAACCCATGTGATTCTAATTTCAACATATATCCAGAATCTGACACTTCTATCATCTCCACAGCTACCACCTTGTCCAAGCCACCATCATCTCTTAGATTATTGCAATAGCCTCCCAACTGGTCTCCCTGCTCCTACTCTTGCCCCCAACAATCTATTCTCAAAATAATGGCTAGAGTGACCCCTTAAAAACACGACTCAGACCCTGACACTCCTGTGCTCAAAACTCACCTAAGGCTCCCTCCTTACTTAGAGTAAAAGGCAACATCTATACAATATCTTCAAGGTCCTTTCTTATGAACTACCCAACCTCACCTCTCCTCATTATTCTCCAGGTATGGTGGTCTCTTTGCTATTACCTGAACACCCCAGCCATGCTTCTATCTCAAGGCCTTTTCATTCTCTATCCTCTGTGCCTAGGGTGCTCTACCTCAGATATACGTAACCCTTGGAAGACTTGCTTCTTCCCTTCTGCCAGTGAAGTCTTACCTGATCACTGTATTTAAAATAGCAACCCTGACTCCAACATAACCTATTACACTTCTTTGCTTTTCTCCATAGCATTTATCATCATCGTGCACTGTGTGTGTGCACATGTGCGTGTGTACCAAACAAGTTAAATCATTTTAAAAGAGGACTGTAAGTACTGCAAGTGTCAAGCTTACTTTGGGAAAAAGAAACTGGATAGATGGACAGATATGGGGCCAGTTGGCTGCTATTTGGATAGATGACCTTGATTTGGTGACTTTTTCCAAAGTAACACTGAAGTGAAAAACAAGGTTGAGGTTTTAATTCTGGCTTTACCACTCACTAGCTCTATCTGACACACTGAGCAGTCACTTTACCTCTTGAACTTGTGTCTAAAATGGTATAATTCTGGCCAATGCAGTAAGACACAAAACAGAAGAGATACACATTATAGAAAGGAAAGCAATTTATCATTTGTAGATAATGATTGTGGCCTAATATATCGAAGAGAATCAGCTGAAAGACTTTTAAAATTAATAAAAGAATTCAGTAAAGTGGTTTGATAGAAGGTAGAGATAAATAAACTGTAGGCCATGAAAAACAAGCTAGAAGACATAATGGAAAAATCCCATTAGAATAGAGTCCTTTAAAAAAAGCCAAGGATAACACAAATAAGAAATGTACAGGACTGACATGGGAAGAAAAAACCCTCTACTGAGTGATATAAAAGAATATCTCTCATTTCTAGCACAGAGCTTGGCAGAGTGGGTGTTAAATAATTGTGCTGAACTGAGGATGAATAAATGGACAGAAATGCTGACATCCTGGCTGAAAGCATCACATATTGAAAAGATGTCAATTCTTGCCAAATTGATGTATTTTCATTGGGAAAAAGCAAGTTATATAAAATATGAAGTCAGTTAAGTGACATTTGGAAGCCTTAAAGGTGAGGATAACCTTAATTTGTAAATTCCAATAGCTTTAATGGGATTCTTCTGGCGTGTTTGTTTGTTTAAAACAGAAAATATAAATTTCTTTTTTTTTAAACAAAGAAATGAAGGTTAAAAACCACTCCTGGATATTAAAACTTATTATGAAGTTAACATAATGAAACCATGTGTACTGCAGTATGATTAAAAGAAAATGTGATAGAGATATGTGTGTGTGTGTGTGTGTGTGTGTGTGTGAATTTATATATAGAAATATAAGCAACACAAATAAATGAAAAAGAAAAAAATGTGTCAATAAATAGTGTAGGAAAAAACTGCATAATAATGGGAAAAAGATAACTTTGAGACCTTACTACATATGATAAACCACATTATAGTTCGATGGTTCAAAATTTAATTTATACATTAAAAATGTTCAGGTGTCCATGCCAACCAAATGCAATGCGTGATTCTTGATTGGATCCTCAGTTGGATTTAAAAAACCCTTAAAGGACAATTAATTGGGACAACTATGGAAATTTGAATATGTACCATATATTAGATACTGGTATTATACCAATTTTTAATTTCTTGAGTGTGGTGATTATGGCTACACAGGAGACTGACCTTTTTCTTAGAAGATAAAAACCAGAGGTTTTAAAGTGTCATGATGATTACAACTAACCTAGAAACCACTTGAGAGATAAGAAACAAAGACAGAAAGTAAATATGACAAAAATGTTTACAACTGGTGAATCTGGAGGAAACATATGTGGATATTTATTGTACCATTCTTGCAATACCTTGTAGGTTTGAAATAAAAAAAAATTGAGTGGAAAAATCTTTTTTAGCTTTAATAATAGAACAACTCACAAAAGGTAAAAGAAAAAAGATGTGTGCCTATAAATTTGAAGTGTCTGAATATAAGAATAAAAATAAATTAGAAAAGCTACTCCAAAAAAATATAACTGCTAAGGAAACGATATTTTAATGTTTAATGAATCTATTTTGGTATGGACGATAAAAATAACAAGGGGCATGGACAAAAATCAATAATGCCTGTGTATAAGTAAAGGTATATACAATATTCTCTTTGTATAATGAGATAGAACCAGAAATTAAACTAAACTTTTAAACAAATAAAAACTACTAATGGGAAAAAATAAGAATCTTCCTAAGTGATTCTCATATCAGATAGGAAATCAAAACCACAATTTCATACTCTTTAGAAACTATTTTGATATTTAATGCTTAGGGGACAGGACCAAACCTGTTTTTAGAATCTGAGAAGCCTTTGTTATTAAACAAAAAACAATGACAATAAATTAATTAAGCATTCCATAAAAAGATAATTAGAATAAACAACATTGGAGCAGATGGCTTTTCCAATGAGTTCTTTCAATCTTTCAACAATTGATAATTCCCATGTTATATAAACAATTACATAAGACAGAAAAAAGAGGAAAAGCATCTCAAATTGTTGAATTATTTCTCTAATATACTATTAAATTTCTTTCCCATAAGCAAGTCATTTTCCTCGGGTACACAAAATAGATTTAGTAATAAAAACATCAGGGAAAATAATACATAAATAAGTTCAAGTAGAAAACAATATGATTGTATAAATAGATGCCGAAAAGCCATTTGATAAATTTTAACACCCTCTTCTGTTTTAAAAAGAGTCACAAAGATAAGTGGTAGGCTAGAGATATTTTTCCTTATCATGCTTTAAAACATCTATTTCAAAACTACAACTAACATCACACAGAGGAGAAATTTACTGGCGGGCTAGTCTTTGAGGTGGGGAGTAGCATAGCATAGTCAACTGTCAATGTTATCTGGGAACATTGCTCAGAAAGCTCTACCCAATGTGACAAAACATAAAACCAAAATAAGAGCTATTGCAACTGAAAAGGAGGACACAAAATTATCACTATTCACAGATGATGTGATTATTAGACTACTAAACCAAGACAATAAAATTTAATTAAAGAAACTCACAGGAGGTTTCAGCAAATTGAATGAGTAAAATACACACACACACACACACACACACACACACACACACACACACACACAGAGTTTCCCTAAATACCAGCAAAATCCACTTAGCAAACATAAAGGCAGAAAGAGAGCACAAGCTTAATATGAACAAAGAAAGAATCCATTTTAATGAAGTAGCCGTGGATGTCATCTACATGAAGAAATCTGCATAATTTTCCTGAGAAATTGTAAGGAGTCAAATGAATGGATAGGCTTGCCCTCTTTTAGTGTGAAAAAGCTCGTGTTGTGTAACTATTGGAGGTTAAGTAAGTTTTAATACAATTTAAACCGATTCCATTGGGGATTATTTTGGGAACATGATGAGGTGATTTTAAAATTTATGGAGGCACATAAGTGGGTGAAATAGCTAAGAACAGTTGGAACACAAGAATCTTTAGACCTAGAGATTAAAATGTTTGGAAAGCTATCATTAAAATGTGTTGTACAGACACAGATCATCAGAGAGAGGCAGATTTAATGAGACAGTAAAAGCAAACCAAGAATATAGTGGGATACACACAAACATAAACACACAACACACACACATAAGGAAGCATCACAAGTCAGAAGGACTGCAAGGAGCATTCAATAAATGGTCTGGAGAAAATCTGCTCACTATTTGGAGAAATAAAAGAATAAGTACATCATTAAAATGATAAAGGCTATTATGATATATGGCAAAAGTAGAATAAAATTTTGTCAGGGAAGATCAACTTATGTACAACCTCATTTTTTGATTTAGTAAAAAGAAAATGGGAAAAAAACCACCACAAATTGTAATATTTTATGATATATTTATAGATGCCTTTTTTTCTTTTCTTATAATTTCTGTGAAAGCCATACTACATTTGTCATAAATTTAAATTAAACTTTATTTAAAATAAAATGATAAGATAAAGCTATATTAACTACCTCAGTATTGTGATGAGGATCAAAGATAATTAGGAAGGTGAAAATACTTTAAAAATGAGTGTTTAATATAATATGTTACAAATAGCTGTAGTATCATGTTTTTAATTGGTGGAGGATTTCTGTGCATAAGTGACATGGCACTTCTAGCTTACTGAGTAATGTAGACTTTTGAATATTTAGTAAATATATCCCAACCCTACCTAACTACAGAAGTGTGATTTCCAAGTTCATATTGAAGAGTGTCGCTTCATTCAAGAATCCAGTAATGTATGAAGAAGAGTTTACTCAGTCTATAATTCACTGACCAATAGTTCTATTAGCTAATGCTAGTAGCTCATTTAAATGATAACTTCAAAACAGTTTATGTAGACTTAATAAAGAGTGTTTAGAGCCAAAGTTGCCAATCAACAGTCAGTGGGGCCTTGCTACTCAGTGGTTCATGAGCCAGCAGCATCCTCATCACCTAGAAATGTGTTGCAAATTATGAATCTTAGGCCCCATCCCAGATTTACTGAATCAGAATCTGTGTTTTGAAAGGCCTCAGGTTAATTTATTCACACATTACATTTTGAAAAGCAATAAAGTAACACTTTAGAGAAATGAAAATCTTCCTGTTTTTGTTTTGTTTTGTGTTTTAATAAACTTCTAAAGGCATTTTATATGTTCCTCTGTGGAGACCCAGGCTGTTTCCCTTACCCCAGGCCTCCCAGTACTGCCTTCTTCCTCAGACGTCCTGGGAAGCAATTGTTTTACCCTCCTGCCAAATTCTTGGTTGAAATGTCATTGTTGTTTTCTAAAGTCACTGTATGTTGTGAGAAGAGCAAAGAAAAAAAAAGGTGAACAAAGACTAGCTTCAATAGGGATTCAGCCTCCAAACTTCGCCATTAAAATCCATATGATGCTTTTAGAGAGGAAGATGCTCCAGTGGCTGTTTTTAAGAGTAATCAATAGGGTGCCTTAGATATCTCCATGTGCAACAAAGTCATTTACTTAAGGAAAGGGAAGTGTTGGGTGAAAATTCTCTGAGTGCTTCTTTACAAGACCATCTGAAACCAATTATCCTCAAAAAGCCCTTCTAAGCTCTAAAAAGGTATAGGGAATGGTTATTAATTAACCATTAAATTAATCACAACAACTGGCAAATAAATGCCATAGAATTATAACACCGATCAACACATTTTCTCCTATAGGAAAAAGTAAATCAAGATGAGTATTTTTTTGTTGTTTGTTTGTTTGTTTGTTTGTTTTGCAGGAATTCAGTGAGCTGAAAATCACCTATGTGTAGAGAACTGTCAGTGCCAGGTCTCCATCTGACAACAGAATCACCTGTGAAGTCCAGAGCCTCATATGACTCTCTAAATGCAGGGCTGGGAAATAAGAACTTCAAACAAGCTCACTAAGAAATTCTTATATATACCAAATGTGGAAGCCTCACTTTCATTTTGTGATGTGAGTCAAGACTCTTGAATATAATATCATCAACTTATTTCAGTTGTTTTTAAATTGTGGTCTATTAACCCCTGGGGTCCCCCAAATTCTGTTGATTCTGCAACATCAAAATGATTTTAATAGTATGCTAAGACTTTATTTGCCTTTTTTCACTGTGTTGATATTTGAGTGCAAATGCAACAGTGGGTGAAACTGCTGGTGCCTTTGCATGAATCAAGGCAACGGCACCCAACTGTACTTATTGTATCCTTCACCATAAAAATGCGCTATGAAAAACAAAAATGACAGTTTTACTTGAGAATGTCCTTGATGAGGCAGTAAATGTGCTAATTTCAACCCTTGAGTACATGTCTTTTTAATATTCATGTGACACAATGGGAAGTATGAATAAATCATGTCTCCTGCTTACTGAAGTACTATGGTTTCTTAAGGAAAAACATTTCTATTATTGTTTGAGTTGCATGCTAAACTAGTCACGTTTTTAATGAAACAATTTTTTTGAAAGAATGACTGACACATCGTGGTTATTCACTGGATATTTGATAAACAATTTTTCCAAAATAAAGGAGTTCATCTGTCACTAAGGAAACTGATCATATTTGTTCATAATTAAGCTTTCAAATGAAAAATTAAAATTTTGGAAACTCATCTGTCACTGTAAATTTGACACGTTCCCAATACTTTAAAACTTTACTGATGAGATTATTGGTGATATGAGCAAATGTGACATTTTAATATTATATAATAAATTGTGTCAACATTTGGAAGATTTTACAAGTCAGTGAATTTTTTCAAATGACCAATGAATAGTGTTATAAAATCAATGATAAAATATCCATTCAAAGTGTGGCATAATTTATATATATTTTAATGTAACAGGATATGGAAAATTCACTAATATGGTTTCATTGCAACTAAACTTTAGGAAACTACCACTCTCTAAGTTTTGGTGTAATATCAAAGAAGAATATTCATAATTATTAAAATACTCCCTTATTCACAACTATTAAAATACTCCCTTTTTTTCCTCATTACACATCTGTGTTGAATTTTCTTTACATATTTCAACCAAAACAATTCATGACAACAGATTATTAAGTGCAGAAACAGATATGAGAATCCAATTACCTTCTGATAGGCCAAATACTAAAAAATTTATAAAAATGTGAAAAATATACCTCTTCTCCATAATTTTATTATTTTGAAATATAAATATGTTATTTATATTCATATGTAATGGGATTATTATTTTTAAATGAATTACAACATTTTCTAAAAGTAGCTTTAATTTCTAATCCTATAAATGTTGATAGACAAAACCCACATGAACAAAAGCTCTTTGAGACTTTCATTATTTTTAAATTATGATAAGGGGTCTTGTGACTAAAAGGATGAAGAACTTGAGTCCTAATCACATATTTTTTAAAAAAATAAAAGAAAATAAAAAAGGCTATCAAGATACTCACAAGTCAGGGATCCTCAACCTTGACACTATTGGCATGAATAATCTTTACGGGAGGCTGTCCTGTGCAGTGCAGGGAGTTTAGCAGGATCTCTGCCCTCTACCCACCATCTAGAAGCCAGTAACAGTCCCCATTCCCAAGATATAACAACCAAAAATATCTCTACATGTTGTCTCTGGGGGACAAATGAACTCTGGTTGAGAACCACTGCCATTGGTAAAGGGTAAAAGGGTTTTAAAAAGACAACTAACAACAAAAGAAATGTCAATAGTATAAAAATACAAGGGAAAAGGTTCTTCCTTGCCAGTAAATAAAGAAATGCAAACCAAAATGGTAATATGCTCCCATTAAAAAAACCACTCAATTATCAAAGTAAATGTAAATTACAAAATGCCATCTCAGTGAAGTTGTGGTGAAACTGGTAGGACTATATGATTCCAGTAGCATTGTAAACTGATTCATCAAACTGAGAAAATAATTTGGCAATGGCTTTCAAGATTCATAAACACATTTATGAGCTAGGAGTGGAAAGTGCATTGATTCTAAAATCTGTATTAAATTTGAATTTCGGCCCTGAATCTTATTAGCTGTGTGACCTCTCTTTCAAATTCAAATGATATTTAAAAATCTGAAGACAATAATAATGCCTCCATAAAAGACTATTGTGACAACTGGCTTAGATAATAATGTAAGTGAAATTCTAGTTAAAAGTGAAAGATTTAATGCATTCCATTTATTTCCTCTCTCTCCTGAGATCCCATGAATATGATAAAATGATAAAAAAAATATAAATCCATAAGAAGAAGGAGAGAATAGGAAAAGGGCCATTAATGGATGAGAGGTTTCAACAGAATTCTAGAAGACTAAAAATGGTCACAGGAGAAGAATCTGGTATGGCAGGATAAAGAAACCCAAATTGTAAAGAAATGTGAATAAAGGCAGTTGGTGTGCTCAGTGGATCTCAAATAAGACTGATTTTGGAGCAAGAGGAGAGTGTGGAAGTAAAATGTTGGACTGAGAATAGGGGTGTATACCAAAGGTCTGTACATAAAATCATCAAACTCTTGAACATGGGCCTTTATGTATCTATCCTCTACCCTTCAGGCAGGAGATAGGAGGTTTCACCTCTGGAGGGTTTGAATGCCTTCATCCCCCAAATGCAGCACCTCCAGTCAATATGTAAAACAGGTTTACTTTTAAATGTTAACTACCGAGGCTCACTTGTTAGGTGAGAAATGCTCCAATACAAAAGAGAGTAGTCAATTCAATTAGGAGAAAAAATGACTCCAGAAGAAATAGAGATAATACGAGAGTTAGCAAAGCCTCTCTCTCTATCCCAAATCAAAATAGTATCCTCAGAAAAGTTTGAAGAAATGATTGCCTCACTAAATAAGTGATGCTACAAGAAAAAAAAACATTCAGAGAACAGTAAATAGCTTTTAAAAAGAAAAACTATGATTGCTGAAATTTCAAACAAATACTATCCAACAGTTAGTATTTTTCTAGAAAATAGGCCAAAAAGACCAAAAAGGAAAAGAAAGAGAGAAGAAAATAAAAAAAAATAGTATTTAATGGTAAAACTAAAATGATAGAGCTCTATGGGAGGAAAAATATATGAATAGTATAATAAAAATATTGCCTGAATAAAATAGAATAATTATACATTCTACGATGAATTAAAAAAAATACAACTGCAAGATAGAAGCAGTGATCAAAGGCAGTGTAGCATAGCGGTTACGAATGCAGACTGTGGAGCCAGACTGTCATGTTGAAATTCCAGGTCAGCAATGATAAGCTACAGATCTTGGGCAAATTGCCTAACCTTGCAGTGCCTCAGTTTCCCCATCTTAAAATAGGGATAAGACTTGTTCTTATCTTGCAGGTTTTTTAAAATGAGAATTAACTGAGTTAATATATGTAAAGAACTTAAAATAGTGTCTAGTATATAGTAAGCTTTAAGTTAATTATACAATACTATAACAAAAATAGTATACCACTTGGCATAGAAATGACCTGCTTTTATAGAATTATAAAATTAGCCACGGTGTATTTATTTAACAAAACATAGTCCTATAACTACATGGGGAAGCTGGAAGGGAGGTATTGGGTGATTTAAGACAGCCAAATTCTCATTTGTGATAGCAGGAAGTAAATAGATAATGTCTGTAATCAATAACTTTGAAATAGCACATTATGTAGTGACATTGCCAATTCCCAGAAGAAATGGTAGAAAATTAAAATGCAGTTGCCTCTGGGGCACTGGCCTGGGGGGTTGAAGAAGGTGAAACAAGGAATGCTTTGACTATTTGATTTCTCAACTACGTGCACCGGTTACTTTGAGATTTTTTAATTAAAGAATGAAAAAGGTTAATATATATGAATTGGCTGTCAGTGCTTGGCAAACAAGAGTAGGCACTCAATACATTTTAGTTCCATTTTATTTATTTCAGTAATTCTACTCCTGGGGATTGTTCCTATTTAAAGATACAATACCGAAAAAAAAAAGATGAATAAATATGTTTATTGCTGAGTTACTTATAACAGCAAATAACTAGAAATGACCTAAATTTTCAACCATATGAGAATGGTTAAGAATTATGTAAAAACTTAGTGAAATGCTATAAACCAAGAACATAGGTTTATTGTTTCAGATGGCTATAGATTGTCTATAACATGCTCCCCGTCTCCGTCCACCCCGCCCCCACCACAGAGTCCCTGATGTGTTTAGAATAGGAAATAGAAACCTAAAAATATCAAGGTGTCTGAGCAGAGGAGATGGAGATATATAATACGTCTTAGGACAACTTCCTCTGTTCCCCAGAGTCCCTCACAATTGCTGGGATCAGGTACCCCAATTCTATAGTCAGACACAGCGTTAACAAAGTCATAACTCACCAGAAAGTCATTCTCAGGAGTGGCTCAGCCTCCAGCTCTACAATGCTCAGAAAACCCACTTCTCAGCAAAGATATTGATGAAAACTATGTGACAACATTAAAAAATATGGACAATGTAATGCATTTGAGTCTCCATTGAAACCTATAGACAAGGCCCACAGCTCTCAAAGATAATATGAGCTGGACAAGCCAGTCACTCTGGATCTCTGAATGTGACTTTGAGTGTCTATGATTCAGTGTTTAGAACCGTGCTTCTCAAGCTCTACGTGAGAACGTCCTGGAGGTCTTGTTAAAACACAGATTGCGGGGCTCCACCCCCAGAGTTCCTGATTCAACAGGTCAGGGGGCGGGGCCTAAGCCTTTGCTTATCTAACAAATTCCCAGATACTAGTGTGGTCCAGGCCCAAACTTTGAAAACCATTGTCTTACGGGCACAAAATTTACCAAGACCAACTGGGATAAAAATTGAGACTGGAGAAGGAATAGAAAGGCAGGTGGAAAAATTTTCTAAGGATTACTCATCTGTCTTTGTTCTTGATGCCGACTAGGTAGAAACTTGGTTTGGCATCTCTATGTTTCATTTCCTTCCCAAATTCCCTACCAAGGTCCTCCCACTAAACCAAGCCTCCCTTGTCAGCTTCCTGAACTGGAAGATGACAACCTTATCCCATCTGCCTGCAGCCTACGTGCTGATGCAAGAGGCCACCTTTGTAGGTTCCAAGAAATTATGCATTTGATATGGAGGAAATTAACACCTCAAAGCAAACTATAATTAGGAATTCTTCAATTCAGTTTATGCTTTTTCAATTAGGCACTCTATAATTTTAATCATGGGAGCATTAACATGTTTCCGTAATTTATATACCTGTGCTATAATTAAGCCTGGGAAATACATTGCTCTAAACCTGAATGAAAGTGATTGTTTCCCTTCACACTTGCAGTATTACAGGTCCCTGCTGGAGAGACAGTGTCAGTTTCAAGGAAGACATTTGTGAGAGAACTCATGAGTTCTCAAAGCCCATGACAGATCTCCTGGCTTTGGAGAAATGTGAAGCCTGTTGTAGATCCTGTGATGCCTTTGAACATCTGGCTCCTGTGTAGACATCTGCATCCCAAAGCTTCAACTCCTATTGTGACTTTCAAAACATTCCCATCGTTAGAAACTGCTTTGGACCACTATTCTTGGAAACTAATTTCAATTAAGCAGGAACAGGGTGTCCTGGCAGGGGAGACATTTTCTGAGAGCAGTGGGAAGCAGATGGCTTTGAAGGAAAGAAAATGAACAATAGGCTGAAACTTAGCCTGGACTGGGACCAAACTCCTTTTTTTTTTTTTTACATTGATTCCTCTTCCCACTTACTCTAGTTCTGCTCTTCTCTCAGATTTTCTGCTCTGCCTTTTAGCTACAAAGCAGACCCTGAATCCTATGTGCAAGGTAGTTCTCTTGGGATTCTGAGAAGTTCTGCAAATTCAAGGAATTTAGAGGCACATTGAAAGTTTTTGTGCTTATTCAGACTGAACCTCTGAACTTTCTGAAGGTTAAAAACCTTCATTTTTTTCCTCTTCTTCCTGCTCTCCCCACAATAGCAAATCCAGATTTGCTGACTGCAATAAAAGGAAAAGGAACATAATCAAAACTGGCCTGGGGGACAATGCATACAGATTCCAACCCAGCTGAGTGACTGCTGCAGCATTTTGGCACTCGGTATATTTTGTCTGATCTAAGAAAATATGGAACTTTTTATAGAGTGCAAGTCAGAAATGGATTTGTTTCTCCCAGGCTGCTCTAGCCTTCTGAAAAGAATACAGATCTGCTTAGATCCTGATGCCCCGTCTCACCAAACAGCCATCTTCTACCTAAGCCCCATATCTGCATACAACTGATATATTCAGATATGCTATCAGCGTGCAACAACACAACATGGACTATTGCAGGCGCTAATCATTGTCACATTCGTAAGACAATAGGGGTGTGCTTTTAGCTCCCACATGAACAGAGACAGAGAAATAGGCTGGTAGAGGTCCTAGTTCAGCTCTTATTGGCTAAAACTGATTGTCCTCCTGCTGAGACATACACTAAAGGAGACGCAAGAGTTCCAAAGGTTGTAAAACCAAAAAGGGCAACCCTACAGTAAAATACAAAACAATTGCTTCCCATGTCATGAGAATGCACACATATTGGCACCATGGAAGAAAATACTTGGTTTCCTATAAAGACTCCTTCTCTATACCCAAGGCCACCTACAGGTTAAGCCAGTAGTACTCAAGCTGTGGTTCAAGATTAGCAGGGTCATCACCATATTTAAAAATTCAGATTCTCAGGCCAGGTCCCATTATCCCCTGGGGTGGGCTGGCATCTCCATACTTACTGGCTCTCTAGGTGACTCCAATAGTCACAAAGTTTTGAAATCTTGCAGTTAAACCATTTCCCACACTTTATGTCCAGGGAGGGTGATGTAGTAGCATCTGAGAAGTCTTGTTCAGAAGGTAAGGGTCTCAACAGTGAGTCAGTCCAGTCACAGGTCCCACCCCATGCTGGCTTTGGGGACTTGCATTTTATGCCCGTGTCTGAGCCCCTGTTATAGTTCTTATTTCACACAATAAGATTCCTGGCCTTTGTCTATAGCCTCAAATGTCTCCATTAATAGCCTCTTTGAAATCAAACTTGGGCTTTGACCTTTTTTTACCAGCCCTCCTAGGGTCTAGAGCAATGCAATAAAATAGGATTTTCTGTGATGGTGGAAATGCTGCTTAGTATAGTAGCCACTAGCCACATGTGCCTACTGAGTACTCAAAATGTGGATGGTGCAACTAATGAACTAAAGTTTTAATTTAATTCAATTCTAATTAATTTAAATTTAAATAGCTCACGTAGCTCTGGCTATAATATCTGACAGTGTAAGTCTAAAGTCTTGCCCTTGAATACTTCTTGTGTTACTGGCACTGCTAACCCTTGCCCTGGCCACGAATATTTACTTTATACATTTATACTCTTTATAAATTTCTTAGTGAGCCTACAATCAAGTGGAAACACACTAAATAGCAAACCCCAAGCAGCTGTAGCCAGACAAGAAAAGGATGGGTTATATCGTAAAAGGGGGTTAAGCACCGATTTCTTCTGCCTAGTGAAAGAGACTCTAAACTTTAAGTTGTTCTTTTCCTACTAAAAAAGCCAGGGCATTCAGGGTCACCTCTTTCACTGCTGCCAAGAAGAGGCAACCCCCTGAGCAGCCGCAGGCAGCTGGAGCGAGTATTGTGCAGAATGCCTTTTTGGATGAAAGCGAGCCTCCTTGGATTCTAACGTGGCACAGGCCCATGCACTAGCTCAGAAGAACATCAATAGACCAGGCTATAGAAATACACTTGATGGAGGCCGGCTTGAAAGTCTGACCTTTGGGCAGTTGCAGACAGAGACTGAGAACCATCGGTGATCTGCTGTGCAAGATCTGAGACACAACACTGATGCACATGGTTACAGGGCCCAGACAGTGCGATGAGTAAAAGTCAGCAGAAAAAAAAGTTGGAGAAAAAGTGAGACCCAGGAGAAGGCATCTTGTAATCACTGTTGCTCTTCAAAGAGTTTGACCAGCTCCCCAGGGTGAGAGGATTTGCATTAGAAGAACTACATCTACCTAGACTGCCCTTCCATCCATAGCCTGGCTTCCTGGAAATATTTGGCTTCAATGACCTTCGACTTAAATCCATTACCTTCCATCCACCATCACTGCCAACACAGTTACACCCAGAGCCATATTATCCCATAGAAGAGTTCCATTCCCCAAATCTTACTTTTGATCATCGTACCCACTGAATTCCACTTCCTGTATTTACAGCTTCTCCCTGCTTAGTCTACAGAGCCTTCAACAGCATTTAGGTCACCTGGCTCTCAATATCTCTGTTATCTGGACACCTACTTTCACTGGCTTTTTAAATAAAGCCTGGAATACACGGTCTATTTTTAATCACTTCTGTTTATTATCATCTTCCCGTTCCCATAGTTCTGTATCAACTTGTGTGTTTTTCTTCTTTTATACTGTAAGAGCTGCTTAGAGCTCTTAGAGAAAATTAAATGGCAAAATGTTGACCATCTCTCTTTTTTAAAACCACTCTTCCTTTGGCTTTCATATTTTAACTCTGTCTTGGTTTTCCTTCCACCTCTCTGGCCAAGCCCTCTCCATCTGTGTCATTCCTTGGAATTTCATAGAGCTCTGTCTTGTTCCTTATCTCTCCTTGTATACACACTCCCTAGATAAAGTCATTCATTCCTCTCATGCTTCCAACGCTCCCTGGATGTTCATCTCAAATCTAAAACCCCTGTTCTGATGCCTCCCCAGCACTCCAGCCTTTTGGAATTTAAATAGTCCCTGTGGTAGGAGGTGAACATGACGACCACACTCTCCTTTCCTTCATGCCAGCAACAGTCTCTGTCTCCATCTCTCCAGATGGCAGACGGTCCAAAATAGAACTCTCTTTCGTTCTTCATGTTCCAGCAACTGCTCCTGCTCCATTTAAAATATCCTTCCTGAGACACCTGTTTTTCTTCCTCGGTTTGAGTCTAGGGAATAGAATCCAGAATCCTTCAACACCAAAGCCAACACTTGGTGAGCTGGGTCATTTGAGAGGCTGATAAAAGGAGATCTGCAAACAAATTAGGATGTGCTGAAGTGAATGCAAACACACCTAAATCATTGGAGGTCATCCTTCTTCCCTTTAATTTTCTTGGATAATATTTTTGATTATAGTTCTGTGATACATGCACCAGACAGACCCCACATCCTTTAGTAGTTTCACTGGGGGGTACTTACATGCCCCTTTAATTATAGTTACATGTCTCCTTAGTTACCATATTTAGACTAAGGGACAGCTCCATAGGGAATAGCTCTGCAGTAGCATGTATCCAATTATTTCTTATTTCTGGTTGCTTCCTCTTGTATCTGGCTCCTTCTTTTTTTACAATCTGGTGTGATGAAGTCCCAGCATTTTTTAAGGCATGGCTACAAGCAGCATTACTTGCAGAGCTAAGTCTTCTCGCGGTTTGTGTGAGAGTGCCTCTTGCCCATCTCCCCACACCAAAGTGGGATACATTACACACCTCACCATGAGGCCCAGTTAAAGATGGCCCACAGAGTTGGGAACCAAGTAAAACAAATGATGTTTACAGACAGAACGCCTGAATGGAATCAGTTTCTCATCTCTTCCAACGTGGACAGGGACTCACAAACTCCTCAGGCTGTCCAATGTTAATACAGCCACTAAATTTTCATTTCTCTGTCCTAACTGGACAGCATCATATGCTGGTGTCTGAGAATTAGGTGATAATTATGTTAGTGTTGCTCGCTGCAGCTTCATGGAGCAGCAAACCCTTCTGTGACTGTTTCATGTGCTCCCGCTCTGGGCTTAGATTATTAAAGGAAGCCTGAAGGAAATTTGGCAATTATTTCCTTTTCTTCCCAATGAAGTTTCTTCTTTCTTTAAGAGTTGGATGAATCTCCAATTTGTACTGTGGCTAGTCATTACGTATTTCAGAATCTATAGTGTTAACTAGCTATACCTGTCAAACGCAAAGGGATCGTGGATTCTCACCAGGGAGTGAAGAGAACTTGCAATGACCTTAAGAAGCCATTTGCCATGTTACACTGACTTCTAGTATTCCGTCTGTCATATTCCTTGCCCTCCAAGCTGGAGCTGTGCCCTTTATGCACCATCGTTCAAGCAGTCCACATGTCTTAACTGACCTTGGAGGAGATCCCTCAGAGGTCCCCAGCACTCATCTGGACCCATGTCAGCTCCTCCTGTCCTTCCTTGACCAATTGGTTTCTAACCAACCTCCCTCCTTAATTCAGTTTGTAGACCACCTTCACCACCATTGGCCTCTCCTGGATAAAATATCCTCTTAGACCTTTCCTTAGTTTTCCTTACAGAGAACAGGACCCTACTAAGCAATCCAGAAACCTGGGAGTCACCCTGAATAACAGCCTCTCCTTTAAACCCACCACCAGCCCCAGAGAGAAGTCATCACCAAGGCTTGCCCAGTCAACATTTTATTTCCATCACAACTTTTCTAACTCAGGTCACCTTCATTCCTCATCTGGATAACCATAACTGTCTCCCAGCTGGTCTCTCTGAACTACTCTTGTCCTCTCTGATCTGTTCTCCACCCTTTGCATTTCTGAGCTGTACCTACCTACTCAGATTAAACAAGATCCATGGGGCTTTGGAGAAAGCACTAAGACAAAGAAACAGGAAAAAGGATGGGTGCTGTTGCTGAAGGCAGGGATCCAGTTAACTACACATGGAACTGTCCAGCACGGCTACAGCTGAAATCAGAGGTGGAACCGTGAGGTGACACTGGTCCAATAAGGATCAGCTACAACTAATAACAGTAGGTTATTAGTTTCCATAGCATCTTTTGTTCAGAGCTATCTCTGCCATTAGGAAGTCAGCTGAATGTGGGCTTGTTTTACTCATTTCTGGATCTCAGGTGCTCAGTGCAGTGTCTGGCACATGGCTGGTTGTTCACATTCAAATTAGATATTGACTGACTTAGTTAATAAACTGATAAATGAATGAATGAGTGAACAGATAAACCTGAATCACCTCTTAGGATCTTGTCTCACCTCTCCTGCTTGGTTTGATTCCATATACTTACTCTGGTCCCAGAATTTATAAGGTCTCAGTGGAGGGAACTCATGTAGGTCCCCTGCCCCTTCCTGAGGGGGCTTTGGATCTGCTTTGCTTTGATTTCACACCATTAGGCAGCATTTTCTCCAACTTGAAGGCACATCTCTTAGCCCTTGGTTTGCTGGCCCTTCCACAGCTGATACACACTAGCCCTGTCTGTTTGATTTGGTGTTTGTGAAAGGTGCCTAAATCTGAAGATCTGTTTTTAAGGTAATATTGTTTGGCAGATTCTGTGACACCCTTGAATATATCTGACCTGTCATATGCTTGCTAGTACCTGCATGGACTAGATTGCCCATGTTAGAGGAGACACAGCAACCAGGCATCAACCTGCAGCAGAGCCCAGAGAATAATCCATCCACGGCTACCAGGGCAGATAGCTACTCCTGTTCCAATGGCTTGAAAAACCCAAAGAGCAAGTTAAACACAACTACCAATTTCCCTTTACATCCTTTAGCTTATTTGATCTTCAAAACATTCTGTGACATGTTTATTCCCATGTTACTAACAAGCAGCTTGTCGATCAGAGAAATTAAGTAACTAGTCCAAGTCTATGAAGTGAGTCAACTGCATAAGGTTGGATCTGATTCCAGAAGCCTCTGCTGTTCTAATGTACCAGCTGTGGCAGGAAGAGCATAAGAGGTCATAGGTCTCTGAGTTAAAAGCTAACTCTGGGACATAGTCCTTGCCCCCAAAGTGGCCACAGGTGGGTAGAGACTAAAAATGCAAGTCCCCAACAGTTGAGGAGTGATGGGAAAGAGTGGGATGGGAGCCCAAGGAGGAGCTGACACATTCAGCTGCAGGATGGGAAGTGGTCCTGCGTGTAGCAGATTTGAACTTGATATTGGAGAGCTGGAGAATGTCCTGCTCAGCAGAGAGAATGGCAAAGGGCAAAGGCCTAAGCACTCAGGCATCTGCCTGCCAAATGTTCCCCCATACCCTTTAGGACAAAGTCCAAATCCAGAGTGAAGACCTTCTTTACCTGGCCCCTGCCTGCTTCTTTGCTTCTCTCATATCTCTAACCTCAGCCCACTGTGGTTTTCTAATCAATAATGCATCCTGTTGCTGTAGGTGCTCTTGCATGTGCCGCTTCCTCCTGGGTCACACTCTCCCCCTTTCATCATTAAGCAAACTTCCCCTCATCCAGTAGGTCTCAGGTCAGGCAACACTGCCTCCAGGAAGCTCTCCCCACACCTGAGCCCACCAGGCTAACAGGGAATGTCTCTGCACTGAATTCTCCTAAGAACCTCGGAGCAAGTAACAGCTCATCAGCATTTTTTTTCTTTTTCTGAATGTCTTTCCTATAGACCTACAGTGTCTAAAAGGGTAGCCACTAGCCATATGTGGCTCTTCAAATTTAAATTAATTTAAAAGATCAATTCCTCAGTTGCACTAGTCATATTTCAAGTGCTCAATAGCCACATGTAGCTAATGATGACTATATTCAACAGCACAGATATAGGACATTTTTGTCATGGCAGGAAGTTCTATTGGACAGCACTCTTACAGACTGGGAGGTGGCTGAAAGCAGGGCCTGTAATGGGGACCTCCACAGTCCCAGCAGCTGGCATCTACAAGGTGTCAAAACAGATCTGTTGATTTCCTTCCTCTTTATTTTTTTTTTGAGTAGATACTCAATGCCAGACACCATCTCCAGAAGAGGGGATCCGTTAATATCAAGTCTCCTGATTACTTGGAGCTCACAGTCTAGTGAGGAGCATGCAAGAAACAAAATCAGAGAAAAGATACCATGAATGTATAACACAATTAAAAGCTCAGGAGGGAATGATGAAGACAGTACACAGAGCACTTGAGTAAAACCTGGTAAGGGGACAGAGTGAAAGGCAATAAACCCAGAAACAGGTTAGGGCCAGATTCTCATGGGCTTTAAATTCCATACTAAGAAGCTTGAACTTAAATGCGGTAGAAAGCCAGTGACCTATTTATGAATTTTAAGCAGGAATGTTAACTTGATCCAGTTTGTGCTTATAAAGGGCCATTACATCAGCTCAGTGGGGGATGGACCAAAGGAAGAGAAACTTATGACAAGTAAACCAGCCAAGCCACCCTGGCAGGGTAGGAGAGCAGGGTGCAGAGGGGCAGAGGAAAGGAGAAAGAGCGAATCTCCAAGCTGATTCTGATGCTGAGTGGATGGGTCCCAGTGACCAACTGGATGGGAAAGAGAGAGTAGGGGAGAGAAGGGCATCTCCAAGGAATCCAGCTGGGAATCCAGAGGAGGGTCTGCTACAGAATCTGGGGCTCTGCCCCCAGCCTCACTTCAGGGACTGCATTACGGGTGATTAATTCATGACCAAGTTACTTTCTTATGAAGGTTACTTACTACAGATACATCAGTGTGACAGCTGGGATGCAGGGGAAGAAGGCTCAGCATGTTCAAGTCAGAGCTGAATATTAGATTCTAGTCGCTCTTTGATTGATCTTATAAGCAATTCTGGGATTCTGTCACTTAAAAACCAATAAATCTTTGAAGGCCTGGGAAAAGCAATGCAAAAGCAATAAATCTCCATTGTGGAGTATTAGAAAAATAGGCCAAGCTGCCAACGTGGTTTGGCTGGAGAGAGGAGGAAGCAGGAGCCCAGCAAGGCAATCTTCCTTGTTCCCCTGCGTGCTTAGCTCTGCCAGACAAAGCCAGATCCGTGGGCTTCCAAGGGGAAGCAAGCAGCAGAGCAGGGGCAGGAGTCTGGCTGAGCCAGGGCCCGAGCACCACTGGCAGAGCAGCCTTCTGGGCAGAACCTGGAGGCTGAGGCTCAGCTCTGAGTCTGTTTGAGGACACACTCAGAGAGGGACATGCTGCAGTTCTCACGTTATAGGCTAGGACCACACAACTCAGAGCTGAAGGACCCTCGAGAAGTCATCTTGCCTACCCCTCATTCCCTAGTTGATAGAGGTTCACTCCACAGCATTCCCACCAAAAAAAAAAAAAAATCACCAGGCATCACTTGACAACCAGGCATGGAAAGGAAAACTCAGAACCTTCTGGGGAATCCATGAACTCAGAGGCAGAAAGCAAGGTCCACGTGCTGGCTCTACTCATGAGCTTCGTGACCTTGGGCCAATCATTTACCATCTGAGACTTCGGCTTCCTTTTCTGAAATGGAGTTGGTATTTCCGGCCCAGCTTCCTCATTGGCTGAGCAAACGAGGATCAGATGATACAATGGAATTAAAGGGAGCATCAACTATCAAGTATGAATCCGGGCACCCTCGACCCACTGCCTCTTGTGAGCTCTTTGTGTCCGGAGGTCACAGTGGGCCTGTGTTGTTTCCTCAGTGCCCCTGCTCCCGCCAACCTGCAGGACTCCACACTGGCCCACGTGTGCTCATCTCTCCAGCCAGTCTACTCCTTCTCTCAGCCAATACAGTCACTGTCCCTACTGGCTTCATATTATCTTGTTTCGCCAGTTTCATTATCTTGTTGGTTTACTTGCTTGATGCCCCGCCTCCCTGCCCCATTCACAGGCACACTCATGGATGACCAGCCCCAAGAGGACAGGTATGTGTCTATCTTGTTTTTGTCCTATATTCTGCTTAGCTCAGTTCCTGGAACATAGCAAGTTCTCAATAAATATTTGTTGAATGGCCAGTGGGTCACCTGCTTCCCATATGGGCATTCTAGTGCCCTAGATCAAGGTGAAAAAGAATTAAGAGACCTGAAATCTATTGCGATACTGCCACTGCTGTCACTGCAAGTTGTCCTGGAAGTCTTGCTAGATAGCATTGATTAGTTTCTTTCCTTTCTTGGCGAATGTCCAAGCAACAGTCTGAAAATAATGCTAGAACCTGAGTGTATACCTACCCTCAGTGATCCAGAAGAAAACAGCCAGACATTTTCAGAGACCAAGCATTGCCCCTTTGAGCAGTGACATTTATTTTAATTTTTTTCCCCCATGGAAATGTCACCAAAATGTATCATGCACAACTTTCTTCTAGGGAGGTGGTGTAGTGTAATGAAATGAGTGTTGGCTTGGGGTCAGCTGAAGTGGGTTTAAATTCTGCCTGCATCGTTTTGTTGGCTTGGGTCAACTCACTCAGCGTCTGTTTATCTCAGTTTCCATATCTGCAAAATGGGGCAACTATTATTGCATTGTTGTGAGGATACAGATAGTTTTTCTACAGTGACGGGTATATAGCAAGTCCTTGACATTAAATGGAAGCTAGCAACTCCTTTTAACTTGAAGACATGGAACCTAATGCTACATTTTTTGGGGTGAGCTGGGAATAATAAATGAACAACCATGGCTGTGAGGGGTTGCACGAACTGCAGCATATGGCTCTCCTTATTTCTTGAGTCTCTGTGTCAGTCTTATAGAGTTGTCCTGCTTTTTGCTCCCTGCCAACTGTCATTTTTTGCTGCTACTGGAGCATTTCCATTCCCATCTCCTAATTTACTGTAGTCTTAGGATGTATGAGCTTATTAAACAGATATGCAAACTAAGGGTATGTAGGCTCAGGGAGAAAGTATAAAGGGCTTTTCTGTGTAGGAACTGGGAAAGTAGGGAGCTTTCCCAAGAACACAGGTTTGGGCTGCTCAGAAAGTGCCCTGGCTGGTCTCTGGAGTCAGAGAGTCCTGGGTATAAGCTCTGGTTTCATCACTTACAGGCTCTGTGATAGAGTGTTACCAAAAATGATTTCCTCATTTTTAACAGAAAGATAATACTGATCCTTATAGGTTAGTTAAGGTTAAATTCTCGAAACATAGTAGTTACCCAATAAAACACGGTGGTAATTACTCCCATCTGTGTTTGGCTGGCTTTGAAGCATTTCCAGAGGCTCATAGGCATATACTCTGACTCATTTTGAGGTTAAGTCCCTGGTCCTCTGTACAAAAATTAACTTTATGCTGCCACTGGGCAGGGCCCACCCAGGCTGCTTATTTCTCAATATAGTTTTAAAAATGAATTTTTTCTGAAACTGTGCTAGATAGACGTTAAGGGATCCTAAGGGGAAAAAAAAAAAAAAACCAAAGTATTTCCTTCCTGGCTGTGGAATCAGGGTCTTGAAAATCTTTGGAAATTTGTGTAGGAAGGAAGCAGGCAACACTGTGACTCTGTAGTAGGACAGATTTTCAAAAATTGTTTTGAACAGAACTTCCTAGGTTCCACAGAGAAGAAGCAAAGCTAAAGAAGGAACTCTCTGACAGTCTGCCTGACTTTGGTTCACTTTTATATTTTATTTGGCTTCTGTGAAATAGTTACCATCCGTACTTTCTATATAAGGAAAACTGAGGTTCAGAGAGGTTAGGCAACTTGTCTAAAATCACACAGCAGGGTTAGAGCAGGATTTGAACCCAGGTTGATTGCCACCAAACTCACATCCTTTCCTTTGCCCCACACAGCTGCCAGAAGACTGTAGGGAGCTGGACTGAATCCGCCCTCAACAGGATGCCACACAGTAGATGCCAGCCAATCAGGTCCCTTTGCCAGTAGTTTTGTAGGCTTGCAGTAATAAAAGGGATTCCTGGGTCTACCTTATAAAGGTCATGGGCTTTGGATAAGATCTGGCCTATGATCCTGGGTCAGCTTCTAACTTGTTGTAGCATATCGGGTAAGCTGTTTCTCTCTCTTGGGCCATGCATTGCCATCTGGAATGCTTTCTAAGCTTTTGAAACATGACCAACACTGCTATATGAAACAGGCAGGAGCTGTGAAAGGGAGGAAGGCATCGGTGGCCAAAGTGGAACATGTGATTTGGCACTTGGAGGACCCACATCAATATTCAGCTTTCCTACTTATTGCCTGTATGCTCTTGGGAATTTCTGAGCCTTAGTTTCTTCATTTGACAATTAAGATAATAATATCTCAGTGTATAGAGAGAATTAAATGACAGTGTTGCACAAGAATAAAAGCAGTAACTCAATAACTATTTGATGTAAGAAACCTTATCTGCTTTGGCCCATTACAGCTAGGACAGTCCTGGAAAAACTCACGTGTAGAATATAAGAGAAAAGTTCTTAGCTCAGGTGCCCCGCAAATACTATGCATACCTGTTGCAAGGCCTGACGATTCACCTAACTTAGGATAGAACATCGGTTAAGTCTACAGAATTCAAGGGAACTTTCCAATTGCTGGCAGTTGATTCTATCTGCTGCACTGCCTATAATTTCTAGGTAGAGTTGGATCCAGCTTGGAGAACAGATAACTAGACCATTTCAATAGCCTTCTTCCTGGCTGGTCCCAGACTCCAGTATCATAAAAGTGACACTGCATGTGACTGTCCAGTGGCCCCTCATGGCCCCTCAAACAAGCCTGAGCATCTCACACATGGCCCCCATTCTTTTCCTGCCTTCATCTTTATGCTAAAGCAAACACAGCCACTCCTGGTTGCTCCAGGGGAGTACCTGCTTCTCCCCTCCATGCCTTTGCTCATGCTGGACTCTCGTACCACTTTGGTGAAATCTTATACAACATTTAAGATGTAGCTCAGTATCTCCTCCTCTGGGGGTTCTCTCCTCTGGGCTCTCATAATGACCTATGTCTATTTCCATAAACATGCACTGCATTATAATTAAGTTTTTATGTTTCTGTCTCCACAGCTAGAGTTTGACTTTCTTTAGAAGATGAGTTAAACAGTGCCTGGTACAGAGTGAGTACTCAATAAATCTTCAATAAATAAATACATATTCAATTAAAAAAATAAATCATATTTAGCCCCTGTGCCCTTCCTAATTCCAGGCATACAAGGTACTCAATGAATGCTCGTTGGACTGAACTGAGCCAATGTGAAAGCTCTTCCACCCAACACTCTGCTTGATTTCAAAAGACTATAGTCCTTTGATCTCTGAGCGAAGCCAGCAGTCAACATAGGAGCTGCTGTCCTCTGTGAAGTGTAGCTTGTTTCAAAGAGAGGCCCACCTTCCTGATAGCCATGAGCCATGAACTCGCACTGGGGCAGCTGAGCTGCTGAGATGCATTCATCGCCTGGGCTGTAAGCCCCTGATCCCCAGCAGTCTCTTGTGAACATCATCAGAAGGGTTTTGACCGCAAGTCCCTCTGTGGTGCTCTAGCACACTAAGGCCCTAACCTGGACCAGCCCAGAGGTCTTGTTCTAGTCATAATCTCTGAGCAGGGTTTTTTTTTTTTTTTTTTTTAAAGAATTCAGCAAGTCTGTCCATCTGTTAATGGCAGTCAGACATGGAAAGGTGATCTGGTCAGGAGACTGTGTGTCTCCAGCCCTCTAGTTCACTAAATAAATTTACCATAGTGTCTTTCAGGACGTCCTCCTTAGGTCCCTATGAGCATGCTCCCTCTGAAGCAGTCCTAACACCCCCTTGTGCGGAGAGAGGATCCTGGCTCAGTAACCCCTTTTGGACTAGGCTTGGCTGCTAATCCTCTTCCTCCAGGAAGCCTTGCTCCCGGCCAGTCTTGCCTATGGGCACCGACAGTGGCATGGCTCAACGGGAGATGTGCATGGCGCAGAGAAGGAAAACCGTAAGCTCCAGGGGAAGAGCCCTCCTCACCTGACAGGGGCTCCCCGGGACTGAGCAGGCTTCAGCATCACCGTGATGGTCGTGTCCGTTTCATTCAGTGGGGTGTCTGTGTCGTATTCAGGCATCGACGGAGCTGGGCAGAGAACAGAGAGAGGATGGAGCTCAGCATAGGTCCTGAACTGTGCTCACTGCCTTTCCTTGATGCCACCCCTAAGGACACTCGGGACATTTGGGAAAGGGTTAGCTGATCATCACATGGGTTGATCACATAGCTGATCATCACACAGCCTGCCCATGGGTACCTTCAAAGTGCAGAAGCATCTGGACAAAGGCTGCTATGATGTAGCCAGTAACCCCCATGAATCAAAAAGTTCCACGCCAAATAAACATAAATGCAGGAAATATAAGTTAACAAAGATGTGAAAGCAGTCAACCTTGTTAAACACATTTAAAATGTAAATTACAGCAGTGATGAAGTAATTCCTATTATCTTTTTTTTTTCCTCATCTGAGACCCTCCCTTTCTCATCTCCAACTGATAAGAATATGACTAAATTTAATCCCTTGGGAAGGTAATTTAGCAATTTGTATTAAGAGCTATTAAAATCCACATCCCTTTTCATTCAGCATTTCAATTCCTGGAATTCAATCCTAAAGTTATAACCCAAACTAACAAATTAGACTTTATTCTGTAACACGTTTATTGAAGCGTTATTTTATAAAATTGTGGAAGCACCAGATATCCAACCACAGGGGAATGTTTAATTAAATTACGTCCATCCACTTGACAGACATTATAACGAAAGCAATGCGGCAAAATGGAAAATGTTGATGGTATAAAGATAAGTGAAAACATTAAGCTACGAAAACATCATGGGTTAGTGTATGCACAATACGCACGTATGTAGATCAGAATTGCATAGGTACTTTGCAAAAAACGTACTTTGCAAAAAACGTACTTTGCAAAAAGGGCTCTGAGATAATTCTGCTTTGATGCTGTCTAATGGTGCCTAGTTGCCCTGGTTCAAAAGGAATATTCCTGAAAATAAATCACATCTTTACAAACCAAATTGTATTTTTTTAAAAAATGTACTGTTTAGTGCAACTGTGTGGTATATAGTATTTGGCGAATCACTGAGCATTCCCTCTGGTCTAGTCTAATTAATATATTTTTTATACTTTGGGAAGTTTGTGGATTGGATTTCTCCATGAGACAACAATGCTAATGCATGAGGGACAGCATTGTCCTGATGCTCCAATATCACACAGTGTCAGTTGGCTCTGATCTTTTTCACTCCCAGGAAAACAAAAGATGGGGAGGGTGGGGGGAAAAAAAAGCAACAATCTTCTTCCTTTTCTCTTTCTAAGAAAAATACCTGAAATTTTGGTGGCGATCCTAGTGGTGACAGGGGGTCCAAAGCCCTTTGCTGTGCTGGCCTTGATGGTGAAGGAGTAGGTGGTCCCTGGGTACAGACCCACAAAGAGGTGGTGGGTTTCATTCCGGAGCTTGAACACTTTTCCCCTCTGGCTGGAGAGGTCGGCACTCGGGTCCAGCGAGCCAACAGCCTTATAGTTGATCTGCACGACAAGCCAGCAAACAAACCAATAAATACCTCACCCAAGAAGCTGGATGGAGATTATCTGGAAGACATTTCAGGGAGGCAGGGAGCGGGCACGCGAGCTTGGTCAGCAGGCTCTGCTGCTGCCGCCCACCCTACAGGTTATACCAGCCTCCTAACACTCCATGGCCGATGCCCTGGAGCTCTGCTGTCGGATAAAAACAACACAAGCCACATGCATGCTGTTCAGTTTTCTAGTGGTCACATCAAAAGAAAACAAAAAAAAGAAAGTAAAATTAATTTAAATAATATATCTTGTTGAAGCCGATATATGCAAGATATTATTTCAACCTGTAAAATAAAAAGTAAAGAGTTAATGATATATTTTAGATTCATACTTTCTAATATGAATAAATATATTCTATAAGTCTTAGACATCTAGTATGTAGTTTGTCCTTACAGTACATCCTCCCTGCGACGAGCCACATTTCAAGTGTGCAGCAGCCCCATGTGGCTAGGGGCCACCACCCTGGACAGGGCAGCTGCATACAGCGGTGATCAAAAGTAGCAGACTGATTAGAATCCTTTGGAAAACTAGTTTAAAATGCTGCTCATCAGCCCCCTACTCCACGTGATGATGCCTGCTGCGTCCTCATGCATTATTGTGTTTGGTGGGCATCAGGATATTTATCCTCATTTTAATGATGAATAAACTGAGGCTCAAGTGGAAACAACTTTCATTAAATCAGCGCTTTTCAAAATATCTATGATGAAGGTCCAGTTTGGTGCTTCCCAATCCACTGCAGTCCCGTAATACTCCATAGACCCCCTCATGTGAGTTTGGCAATAACTAAACCAGTCTGCACTTCGTGTGAGGAGACGTGTCCACTGACCAATGCACTCAGCTGTCACAGCAGTGTCAAGACACTGTAGAAGTTTCTGGGTGCTCCCTCTCAATATCTGTGTTTATCCTGCTGTGACAGTAACAAAACAGTTGGCAATCTGGCACCGGCCTCCCATGGTTTACCCTCCGAGTACCACGTTTCTAAATCAAACAGGTGTTAAAGTGGCAAACACAGGCTTTTTCACTTATTTGTTTTACCTAGTTTGTTCCACTAAAAAAAAAGGTTTATTAAGTATAATACGCAAATAGGAAACTATACAGCTCAACGAATTCTTAATAACTGGATACAGCCATATAACTAGCACTCAATCAAGAGAGAAAACATTACCAGATCCCAAATCTTCCCCCTATACCCCTTCCTATCCTTATCCTCCTCCCCTGGCAAGGATACCTTCAGCTGATTACTAACAGCTTGGACTAGTTTTGCCTGGTTTTGAACTTTATATAGAGAGTCACACAGGTTATGTTCTTTTGCATCTGGCTGCTTTCGCTCAACATTACGCTTGTGAGAGTCAGGCAGGCTGTCATGTGTAGCTGTAGATCATGCAGTCTCACGGTCCGTCACGGTTCTATGATGGACGTGGGAATACGAACTTTCACTTCTGTACTCTAGAATCTGCTCTGTGTGCTGCTGGGGGCCCCCAAATTAATACAAATGAAGCCCTGTCCTCCAGTGTCTTCTCTTCTAGAGAAAGGGGCGTCAACTATGCAGGTGTCTTGTATCACTTTGTCCTCCATCAGGAATGGCCCATGTTTGACAGGAAGGCCAGACCCAGGTCAAAAAAAAAAAAAAAAAAGGGAACACAGAAACTTTACCTAAAAAATAAGCAGGTTACTGTTCCTGGCAAGGGCATCACACGTTTTGGAGAAAGAGGTAACTTCTCTCTCCTATATTAAGCAGGAGTAGTGTAGCAATTAATGCCACATGTCAGAGGCCGAGCAGAGTGAGCCCAGGATAAGAACTGCGTGGAGCTTAAGGATGTGGGCATTTTGCAAGCACGGCTTGGGCAGGGGCACCCTTCCTGCTGGTCCCTGGTGGGCCTGGTCACAGCATTTCCTCTGGTTACTCCTGTCCATCCCAGCCGTTCTCAAAGACAAGTCTGCAAACTCCTGCCTCTTTTTGCCTGAGGGCTTTTCGCATGGGCACTGGCAGAAAGTGCTCGGTAATTAATACCCCCAGTAACTGGACCTATGGGAGCTGATGCATACGTTCCCCAGGATGGGACTTCCTTGCCTCTGGAGGCAGCTGGCTAGAAAACACACTCACCATTGCCTACCTTCTTTTCTCTTCCCCACTCCCTAGTGTTTTCTAAACTTCCCAATAATCTCCTCATATTCAAAACTTTATCTCGGGGTCTGCTTCTGAGAAACGCCCAGCTAAGACAAAGTGCTCATGGAGGTATCTCAGGGGAGAACTGAACTAATATTCGAATATGATAGGGATTCAGAACGAGGAAAGAGCCTTCTAGCTTCTGGGTAGAGGGAACTGCCTGGACAAAGGCCCGGGCTGGGCAAAGCCTTGTGAGAGCTGAGAAACATCCAGTGTGACTGGAGCATGGTGAGCAAATGAGGGAGCTGAGCATTCAGATTTACCTAGTGACAGAAGAAGGGACATGTTCAAAGAGCTTGGCCTATGGCAGCTAACCGCTGTCCACCAGTGGAGAAGGCATGCATATGCATCCTTTTGAAATTCAACCCCGGTCCCCCTGCCTGAACTGGTGGCAACTGCGTTGATATACAGGCACTGGGAGGTAAAACTCATGCCTTATTTACTAGCCAATTCCTTTTCTGCACTCCAAATTCAATCCAGAAGCAACTCAATTTCCACCGAGCTGTCAGTATAATATACCGTGCTCCCCTGCTCTCCTAACCTTTTCCTGGTATTACAGGATCCTCACTTACTTGTAATGAAACACTATGAATAAATCAATGTATGTTAATATAGCGTGTCTTCAATTTTTTATGAAGGGCTTCACCAAATCTAATCCCCACTGCTTTGTCGGAAACAGTCTTTGAAAAATTTAACTTGCAAGTTTTACTAACTTGCAACTTGTGGGAGAGTGTGCTGGAGAGGGGAAGAAGGAAGGTGAGAAAAAGGAAATGGGACGGAGCAGTGGCCATAAAATGCATAATGCAATGTGAATCTTTGGAAGTGGAAAAAGAGGCAGATGTGTGAGGATAGCGAAGTGGGGGAATGCAGCCGAGCTGCATGCCCACCTGGGACTCCAGGGACTGGGCTGTGGCAATAACGAAGTGATTGAGGGACCACACTGTCTCTTCTGGTTGCTGTCGGTGGAATCCCCAGCCAGAATCCATAGTGAGAACTTCGAAATGAGAATCCAATGGCATCACACCCTAGAATCCAAAAAGAACGGTTTCCCACAGCTCTTGGGATTAAAATCACGTTCTTATCCGATGGTCTTCCTCAGCTCACTACATGAGTTGGCCTCTCTCGACCTCCTTCTTGCATTCTAGACTCTATTTCAGTGTCTAAAAAGAGCTATGGTCCTTTTGGCCACAGGACCTTTGCACGAGCTATTCTGTTAGCTTGGAACACTTTCTCTTTCCCATGCCTCCCTTCACCTAATTTGGACTCCTCCTCTTTAGTCTGCACTTAAAGTGACACTTTTCACGAGTACCTTCGCTGACTCCCATGTCCTCCTATTTTATTTTTCCAGAATCACATCTCTTTTCTTGGAACCACCAATTTTACCTTTAGCCATGCAGTTATTTCATTTATGAGTCCCTCTTCCACCAGCCCAGGAGTTTAAAAAGTAAAGCCTAAAAGCCAAATTCAGCCCATCATCTGTTTTTGTAAATAAAACTTTACTGGAACACAACCACACTATTCACTTACGTAGTGTCTGTAGCTGCTTAGACAGTACAACAGCAGAATTAGGTACTTGTGACAGAGACCCTGTTCCCCATAGAGTCTAAAATATTTATTCTCTGGCCCTGAATAGAAAGAGTTTTCTGACCCCATTTAAGCTCTAAGAGGGCAAGGTTCTTATCCGATTTTTGTTCCAACCTCTCTTCCTCTTTCATGTACAAGAAAATGAAGAAACTAGCTGTGTGGCTTAAGCAATTTGCTTAACCTCTCTGAGCCTCAGGTTCTTCAAGGGTTAAATAATAATTTTAATTTCCGTTTCTGTCTTGATTTGTGTTGCAGAATGACCTTCAGCTTTTATATTCCTGGAAGACCACCGCTTTGTTCAGGGAGTAAGGCTTCAGGGAGTCTGTGAGCTATTTTAGCCTTTACATCAAGGCTCTAGCTGCAATGGACCAGAGGCCATATTGCTAAGAACAAGCGGCCTTCTACCCTGAGCTGAAGAGGAGGGGGCAAGAGAGGCAAAGAGATCAGGAAACAATTTCCCTCGAAAAGCCCCAACCTGAAGGACTTGTCTATTTCCTGAACAGGTGTAGATTGAGCCTTGTTGTGCTCTAGACACTGGCCTTGGTACGGGGTAAGACACAGCAATTCCAAGTTCAGATAGAGCAGCTACCAAGATTTGGGTCCTGAGCATGAGATGGTACATGTGGGTTAAGGGAGGATATAAGGTAAAGCGAGATGAGGGAAGTGGCCAGGACATAAAAACATGTGATCAGAAGACACAATCACAACAAATACACTATTCTGGAACCTTCACTCTATGCCACTCACTGTGAGAGGGGGCTCACAAAAATATCCCCTCATGTAACCCTCAAAAATGCTAAGTGTTCTTTATGGTTATTCCCATTCCTCAGCTGAGGACACTGAGGCCAAGAGAGACAACATGCTCAAAGGGTGAGCAGGGGTGAGGGCAGCTATATGTGTGATTGGGCTGCATCCTAAAAGAACAGATGCTGACTCACAGCTCATGAAGTGTTCTCTGCTGTCTTGGCTTCACCATGGTGAGTGCCATGATGTGATAAGAACTCGGATAAGTCTCTTTGAACATGCAGACATACTCTAGAAGGGCCACAGGGCTGTTCAAAGAGCTCACTCCCAAATAGATGACCCCATATTGAAGAAACCCATAATAGCATTGGTTGTCAGTGGTGACAGTATAAACTGGGTCACTACAGCTTGATGTTCCAGAAGCATCCTCTGTAGCTTAGCATGCTTCCCTCTTGCTGTTATATCCATGGTGTGTGTCTTCATCCTAAACCCTTTGCGGGAGAGGGGTGTCAGCACCCTAACTTATCGATCTCATCTGCTCCTGACTCTCTCTAAATGGCTTGCAACTCATATTCTGGAAGTCTCAATATAATAAAGTTTTAATAAGATTACAGGTAAAATAGACCCACAGTCTCAGTTCATTGAATAAAGAGTTAAAATCATGTAATTTTTCTTCAAACTCAAAACAGCTGTTTAAAATACTTGCTCCCACTATAAAAGTCTTTACAGGCATGCACTTTGCCTTCTTGGTGGCCTCCAAAGCAAATGTACAAAAGGAGACCAGGTTCAAGGTAATCTCCTTCTGTTGAAAGGGTAGTGTGGACTCTAGTTTCCTGGCAATTCAAAAATACAACGAGAACACACTCCTGAAGAATGGTGAGCATGCAGGGATGCAGGCGATGCACGTGCCAGTGGCTTCTTGGCCACAGAGCCCTTGATTTTCCCAGAGAGCTGAGGATTGCAACAACAGTACAAAAAACGATTATGACCGACACGTGCACTGACGTCCCTGGTGTTTCCAGCAGCTCGGAGCCAGTGAGAGAGTGCAGGGACTGGCCGCTTGCGTGCACAGACAGCTAGTGCTTTTGCTTCTATTGCGAAGGAATCATTCTCTCTATCACCAAATGCTCACCGAAAACCCACTTCGGGCTAGACTCTGTTTCTGGGGAAACACTGCTAAAGAAAACCCAGTTCCTAACTTTGGGAGCAAACAGAGTATTGATGGCTTCTACAGGGAACCAAGTTCTGCAGGAACACTAATCTAAGCGGTAACTGGTTCTGCCGGAAGAGTGAGGACAGCTTCCCAAAGAAGCTGCCAGAGTATTGGGCTGGGTCAGGGGTCCCTGGCCTGGATTCCAGGGCATCAATTGCCCAAGGACCTTTTAAAAAGTACCAATGCCCGTACCCCATTCCAGACTAATTGAATCAAACACTCTGGGTACAAATGGCCATCAGACATTTGTAAAGTTCTCCAGGAGATTTGATTGGGCAGCCAGGGCAGAGAATGCTGGAGCTGAGCCCTAAAGCATAAAGAACTCTGAAATGAAGCATGTGCCAAGGAAAGCTGTCCTGAAAGTGGCCTGCTGGAAGGTACTAAAAGCTCACCAATGGAACACTGCAGTGAAAATGGCTCAGGCAGGATTCACTGCTGAATGCTGAAGTTGGTGGGTAAAAGTAAGGAAAAACAGAATATTTTCAAAACATTATTTCCCCCACATTTACTAGCTACCATTGTGGTTTCACCAAAAAGCCACAAATTCTTTGACATCCGTCCCTCCAGGAAGCAGAGCCTAATTGCTCTCTCCTAGAGTGTGAGCTGGGCCTGTGAGTCATTTTGAATAAATAGAGGAAAATAATGGCTTTAAAGTGCAGAGACCTGGCAGACGCCACCTTAAGCAAGTCATCAGGGTCAACACTGCCAGTGACAAGTCATATTGAGATCAATGCCCCCTGGTATGCTGTGGCGAGAAGGGCACATACCCTCTGTGGTATTTTTCTCCAGAACCTCAGTCCATTAATGAGAAAAGATCAGATAAACCCAGACAGAGGACTGGTCAGCACTCTTAAAAAAATGTAAAGGTCATAAAGACTAGGAAACACTGAGGAACTGTCATAGATTGAAGGAGAATAAGGAGATGTGACACCTAAATGCTATGCAGGAAACTAGAAGGAAAAAATTTTAAAATTAAAAAAAAAAAGAAAAGAAGAAAGAAAACCTGCAGAAAAAGTTAGGAAATCTGAAAAAAAAATTCTGGAGTTCAGTCAATTGTAATTCAGACATGGATTCTCAGTTTTGACAAATAGACCATGGTTATGTAAGATGTTAGCATTCAAAGTTGTGTGAACGCTAGAGAATTCTCTGTATTATTTTTGTAACTTTTCTGTAAATTTAGAATTATTTCAAAATAAAACATTTAAGAAACAACAAAAAAAAATGGCAGGCTGGGTTTAGGCACTTGTGAGGTCCTTGTGGCTGCAGAATAGAATCTATAATAGATCCTCACTGAGCCCTTGACGTGGCTCTGTGCTCAGCACTGGGGAGCCCCCAGAAACTTACAGCCCAGTGAGGGAGTCCAGGGTGACCGCAGGAATGAGTGGTGAAGGCACATCAAGATGGCTGCTCTGAAGGAAGGAAACGTGGATCTTGGGAGCATATGATAGAGAAGGCTTCTGGGGCCAGGAAGTCTTCCCTCGGAGTGTGAAGGTCTTAACCGGATGAGGGAGGTGGGAGAAGGGTGACAGGAAGTGATGGGCGACAGAGAGTGAAGGAAGAGGAGGCCCAAGCGATCCTTGGGCAGAGTGACTAGTAGCTTCTGTAACACCTCTGTACAAAACAGAAAAAGGCACCTTTCCAGGCAGATAGAGTGCCCCCTCAATCCCAGTCCCCCGCACTTCAGCAAGCTCAGGGTGCCTTTGTGAGAAGAAAAAGAATGTGCCTTTCTCATGCCTAGTCGTATTGCTCCTGATAGGCACAGCCCGGTGCTTAGGGGACTTCATCCCTTTGGTGCTGTTTTTTAGCCGCACACAAACTATGCAACAGTATGTGGCAACCCTGCTTTGAAGTCAGGTCATGGAAGCCTTTATGTGAATACTGAAGTGCTTAGATTTTATCTTGAGGGTAATATGGAACCATTAAAGGAGAGAGCAGGCTCTCAAAAGACATACAGGGTCATTATGAATTTAAGAATAGTGCTACCAAAATTGTGGTCTGCAGACAAGAGGAAGTCAGCATCGCCTGGTAGCTTGTTAGAGATGCAGATTCAAAGGCCCATCCCAGACCTACTGATCCAAACGTCTGGGGTTAGGGACCAGGACTCCAGTGCTTTCACAAGTTCTCCAGGTGATTCTCACGCACGTTGAATGTGGGCAAGCACATTCTCTGGCAAGGGGATTGAACTGACTGGAGAAACAGAATATCTTTGGACGCTCTAACTCCCACCCCAGATGTCAGGTGACAAAGAAGGCCTGGTTCAGACAGGAAGCTGAGGGGATCAAGAGGAGAAAGTGAATTTGAGAGCTGTCGAGTCTTGGCTAGGGAAGGATGAGGTCCCTAGAGATGTAGGAATAAGACCCAACACGTGGCACCAGGCCTGAAGTGGGACGAGTCTTCTCAGGCTGGAGAGCCCTGGGAGAGAGCTGTGAATGTCCACTAGCCTGATCCTGGGGCCACGTGGGATTCAGGAATGAGAAGAGTTGGGGGGGAAAGACCACTGAATCTTAGCCTTGCAGACCCATGTTGAAGCCCAGATCCACCGCTTTCCAAGAACTGAATGACTAGAATATATTTGGATTCTCGCCAGCCAAAGTGCTCTACTAACAAGTGGATGGAGCAGCAAACACCTGGGCAGCGCCTGCCAGGCTTCCTGGTCCCCCAAAGCCAAGCTCCAGAGCCAGCGGCCCAGATCGTAAGTGGGGTTTGCTGTGCCCAGGCAGCCTGGGCTTTGTGCTCTCCCCAGGGCTGCCAGCACAGAGCGCGATGCCTGCAACTGCTGAGCATGACACGCCTGCTACACGCCCGCCCCCCCCCCCCCGTAAGAGCTTGTTCTCGTGGTATGTCACCATGGATCAAAGAGACACTGTGGAAGGGACATCAGCTTGTTCGCCCTACGTGGCTTTTGCTGATTTCCAGGCATCACCCTGTTCTCTGACTTCGGCTGGTTTTCTGGTGGCTCTGAGATCAAACCCTGGGAGAAAGCAAGTTCAGGATCCAGCTGGCCCAGAGTCACTGGTATTCGCCACCCAGCAACCCACACTGCAAGATCGGCCAGTGGGTGACAATAACAAGGGTTAACATTTGCTGAGCGCTTACCGTGTGGGCCCCACTCTCTTCCCCAAATCACCACCCTGGCCCTCAGCTCCCAGGCAGACTTCAGGGAAGTGACTTCTTGTCAGTGCCCTCTCCTCCAACCAGCCCTCCCCACCTCCAGCCCTTCCCACAGGCCACTTCCCAGTCTCCCGCTCTCCCCTCCCCTGCCCCACACAGGAGGGATATTCTGACAGTCTCATTCTTTCAAACTGCTCTGAATTTCAAAGACGCAGTCAGATTCCCATAACTGGGCCACCATCAACTCGGATGGCTTTAAGCTCTCTCTCACTAAACTGTCATAATGCAGTTTAATAATATGAAGCTTAAACCTCCTTTCAGCTTTTAATCTCATGCCGGGGTGTCCTGGGTGCTATGATTTTGTTATTTTCACAGAAACTTTCTTGCTTAATGAGTCTGTCTAGTGATATTCCCAATTGCTATTAGTCTGCATTGCAATATTTCTTGGGTTTTTTAAATGTAAGCTGCTTGCCTTCCAACTTCACACTCAGCTGATTTCTGTTCTGCTGAGTTTAACCTGGTTAAATCGCTAAGTTGCATGACCAATTCCTCTCCAGTTGGCTCTGGGCGTGGGGATTCGAGAGAAGTTGAAAAATCCCTTGACCTTGTTCCCTGGAACCTCACAACCCCGCCCATGGCCTTTCTGGGAGAGAAGGCCTGGGGAAATCCTTCACCCAAGGCAAGACCTTCATTCTATTTATTCATTGCTCTGACTGCCAGCTCTCAAGCTTGGCACAGAGTAGGAGTCAGTGAGTTTTACTGAATAAATGAGGATTAGATATGAAAGTGGAGCAGACTCAGAATGCCATGCACCAGACTTTGCCATGAAGGTGTTCTGATGCTGAAGAGTCCAGCATCACCCTGCCCTGTCAACTGCGTGTGTCCACGGTGACCAGTTGCCAGGGGAAGGACTGGCGGTGCCTGTAACCATCAGACCACAGGGCTTCTTCGTGGTCTGTCTGGGCCTGCTACCCCCAGGAAGGACTTGGCAAGCATCCCTGGTAGCTGGGTCCATGCCTGTCTGGTACATAGTTGGCTCTCAATTAAATTACGCATTTAATAATTAATGAGACCTTAGCTGGTGAAACTCTTGTCCTCTTGGGTCTGAGCTTCCAAATCTGTAAAACCAGAAAGATGCTTCAGTTCTTTCCCATTTTTTTGGTGGTTTTAAAAAATGGCCACAAATCCTTTGACACTCCTCCCACTTAGAGGGAGAGCTTATGAGGGAGACATAAGCTCTTGTGTCTCGGAGGACTTGGACTGCTTTGAGCAAAAGAATGTGGAGCAAATGATGCTGTGTGACTTCTAAGACTAGGTTAGAAAAGGCGATGCAGCTTTTGACCTGTCCACAGGGGGACATTCACGTCTACAGCATCTAAGTGGCTGTGTAAGAAGTCCGACCCCCTGGGGCTGGAACGCTGTGAGGAAGCACAGGGCACATGAAGAGGCCACATGCTTCTGGTAGATGGCCCCAGCTGCATCCAGTCTGACTCACACCTGCCTAGTTACCAGGCTGGTCAGTGAGCAAGTCCCCAGATGATTCTGGTTCTCAGCTCTCTAGTCACTCCTGGCCATGTGAGGTTTCTTAGCTGAGTCCCTAGACATAGTGGGGCTAACACAAGCCATCCTTGCCATGCCCTTTCCAATTCCTGAGCTACAGAATCTCTGAGCATAATGAAGTTGCTGCTTTATGCCACTAACTTCTGGCGGCGGTTTCTTAAACCGCAGTGATAACTGAAACACTGTCCACTAGACTTGAACGTTTCTTGAAAGCATGAGTAACATTTTATTCACTTTTGTATCCCAAAGAGGAAACATAGTAGATGTTTAATAAATGCATGCTACCTTCTTACCCAGGTGGTCAAAGCAACACCTCTAGGAATGTAAAATATGGATATCAGGTGCCTCCTAAGATGCTCTGAGAAAGCCATATAGCTTGTGTGATATTTTTGCCCAAAACAAATGACTGGAGTTAAAGGACAGTCTAACAGAATAGACTAAAATAGACAAGTACTCTTCAAAAGTGCCACAGACATAAAAGACAAAGAAAGATGGAGGGGCCGCCCCACATTGGGGGAGACAGTGGATTAATAACAACTAAATGCAATGTAGAATCCTAAATTAAATCACGATTTTTTTATAAAAGGACATTGGTTGGAAAACAAGTAAAATTCAAATAAGGTCTATATTCCTCATGTTGTTGTTTATAATATTAATCACCGTCAAGTTCTGGTTTTAGTCATCTCACTACGGTCACGTACAATGCTAACAGGGAAGCTGGGTGATAGGTATGTGGGAACTCTGCACCAATTTTGCATTTTTTCTGTAAGTCTAAAATTATTTTTAAGCAAAATATTTTTGAAAAGGAGGACAAAAAAAAAGTGTGTGATAACTAACGTTGATTGGCTAACCTGGAACTGTGGAACCACAGGTCAGAAGCCAAAGGCTCCACTCTCTGCTTCCCACAACCTTATAGAAGCTCTTTATCATCATAATAAGATGAGTTAATATCTATTGCCACTCAGTGTTTGCCAGGAGCCATGCCAAGCACTTCCCATGCATTACTCACTTAATCATTACAAGGTTATGAGGCTAGTACCATATTTATCCCCATTTTATAGATGAGGAAACTGAGGCTTAGAGGGAATAAGAAACTTTCCAGGGCTCTCACAGTGAGGAAGAGGCGAGCCAGGCCTGCAACCCAGGCGATGTGTACCGGACTCCATCTGCTTACCCTCGGTCTACAGTCATCACTGAGAGGCCAGGGGCCAAACGTACTGTGAGGACCTGTTTGCTGGATTAGCTTGTTGAGAGGCCATGCCTAGAGTCTGGAGGAATGTGAAGAGCCTTTGGGTAGAGAAGTGGGGATATAGAAATCAAAGTTAAGGAGAGTTAGGGTAGAATTTGGAAAGTAGAAGGAGGTCGTGGGGCCTGCCCCTGACTGTGCTTCCCCAGCACCCCCAGAAACTTTCTCTTTCCAGCGTGAAACTTCCTGCCTCCTTGTCAGAGGGCAGAGGAAGCGGGCAGATTCCAGAGGCATTTCCGAAGAGAAATTCATTGATCATGTTCTGGGTCAGTGAGGGCTGAAGTCTGAAGTTTCATTTTTTCTGTTGCATTTTTCTTTCATTCAGCATTTTTCTCATGAAATTAAAATAGAATTGATTCTCACCCCCCACTTCTTAAATTAGGCATTAGGAAAGGAATAAAAAGATGGGCATAGAAGCGATCTGAGCATCAATTAAACCCAGCAGAGCACATTTGCAAGATATTTTCTTCCCCCCTATTACTGTGGGAAGGTTTTATGAAAGCTAATTTTTTTGGTTATAGCTCTTCCCTCCAACAAGAAATAAAAGCTTTTGTTTTTCTCTCTTTTTGCTTAAATGGTCATTTATTTAACACTCTACTCTGCTGGTCTCAAGGGTAGAAGCTCTCTTTTTCTTTTCTAATCTTTCTAATGTGGCATTTCCCCAGAAGCAGACACACACAGCAGGTGACATTGCTATTTAGGGAACTGTCATTTCTGGTGAAATAGGTCATCAGGAAGCCCGCACACTCCTATCTGCAGTGACCACAGGCTTTCAACTGGATCTAGGATGGAACCTCACAGCTGGTAAAAGCTTCTTCATTTGCAAAGCACTCAACAGAAACCTAGGCTCAGAGAGGTTAAGAGGCATGCCTAAGGTCACACAGTAAGTGGTTTTTCTCTAAGGAGACAGCTGTGTAATAACAAAATAGTCTGGGAGGAAGTTGAAAAACTCTAGTACGAATTCTGATAAGCAGATGGCTGTCTAGAGTAGCAACTGCCCACTAGAAATAAAATGTGAGCCACATTTGTAATTTTACGTTTTCTGGGAACCACATTAAGAAAGAGAAAGAAACAGGTGAAATGGATTTTAATAATATCTTTGACCCAAGATATCCACAATGTCATTATTTCAATATATAATCAACATAAAATAATTAATGAGATATTTTACATTGTTTTTCCTACTAAGCATTTGAAATGCAGTGTGTCTGCTACATCTTGATTTGGACTAGTCACATTTCAAATGCTCAACAGCCACATGCAACTGGTGGCTAGACATTGCTGGTTTTGACCATGGTTTTTCAACCTTTTTTTTTTTCATTATCACCTCCTAAGAAGCCTATTTAACCATTTTTAAAATTTCCACCATGAAATTTTAATTCTACAGGTATGTTGTTTAGCTCTATATTGGCTCTACACATACCTATATAACTTATAGGTTATATAGGTGCTTATGCATATGCATAATAAAGTACTTATGCACTTTATAAATATTATGCATATGCATAATAAAGTACTTATGCACTTTATAAATATTATGCATATGCATAAGAAGAAACCTTTTTTCCTACACCCCCTCCCTGCCCCCTGGCCCCCACGCCAAGAACCGATTTTTCACTTCTTGTGGCAACAGCACCCATGTTAAGAATGCATGGTCTAGAACAAGCAGTAGCAGCCCTGAGCTTTTGGTTCTTATCAGTCAAATGAGAATCCGTGAGCAGACACAGCAATTCTCGTGGGAGAGCACCTGGCAGTGCTACCAATGTAAATAACTGAGTCAAACCAGTGCTTCCGATGCCTTATTCCCTCCCACACAGCATGCGGTGCCCAGGAGGTAGGGGCCCCCTCAGCCTGCAGACAGTTCCAAGGGTATGTGCTATTTACCCATCTCCTGCCTCAGGGGACTTCACCAAGCCATTACAGGGAGAGACCAAGGACTGATCACAGTTGAGCTGAGGGCAGCAGGACCTTGTGGATCACAGCTTCAAACCCTTCCCTCCCCTGCTTGACACTCAATTGATGCTGAAAAGCTAGAGGGCAGACTTGAGGGGCAGCTCAGGTCTCCTGATACTAGGATCTGGCTTCTCTTCCCTTCCCTGGGTGCTCACTGGCAGAGAGGTGGTGCCTAGGCTTATTATCTCTGCAGAAACACATGCCATGTATTCCAAGCCCTCACCTCCACCCCTGCAGCATACCTCAGATTTGAGAGGTTGCTAACTGCGGACTAAGGTGGTTCCCCTTTTTAAGACCCCACACTTTTTATGGATGAAGATACAGATTTGATGCCCCATCTCTTCAGAGGTTCTGGCACCTTCTTCCCTCCCTAGCCCACTTCTCAGTGGCATTGTAATAGGGTCCATTTATGCACCTGTGGCTCTCCAGGAGCCCTAACTTGTCATTGACAGTTCTGCCATCTCTATCTAGTTCTGCCATCTCTATCCAGTTCCTCCTCCTGTCCCATCTGAGTAAGACATGCTCCTAGAGGCGATGCCAGGGTCATCAGGGAATCATCCAAAACACCTTTGGAGACAGGGGCCTGGGTACTTATCACTTGGCTCTGGGATTCTGCCTCTGGGCAGTGCTGTGAGCACATGGGTGCTGGAGTCAGCCCAGGCCGGCTTCCACACTCAGCTCCTCCCGCAATTCCATTGACCCTACGTGGTGCATGTGAGAGGGGCTTATTGCAAAGAAATGACTTGGTGTCCTAAGCTGGGGACGGCAGAGTAAAACCCACGACTTAAGAGAACAGTCTGATTGCCTGGTCTTCTGTCGCTGCACTCCATTAGGCACCCACTATGGGGAGAAGCCTGGCTGCAAACTGGAAAGGAAATTGGCTTTAGGATTGTGCCTCTTCGCTTTTCTTTCTTCCTTTTCTAAAATTTTACTTTTTTTTTTCTTGCTTCATAGTCAATTGTACTTCTCAGATTCTTGTTTTTTTTATAGACAGAACCCCTCACCTACTTTTCATTTGGGAAGGGGTCCAGAATACAAATTGTTTTTGAATCTTATCAGCGAAGATTCAAAGACAACAAAAGGACAAACGTTGAATCTGAAAGACTTAACTGTGCGGCTGTCACGTCGGGTACCCAAGGGCTGTTTTTCAGACACCATGCTTAGTGGACTCAGTTTCATCATCAACAGAAAAGTCTTGTTGTGAAGCTGAAGTGTGTCTGGATATACAAGAATTCTTGGAAATGCCTTCAGCTTAGTAGTACATCAAGCAGGTCAGTCAGACCTGAATTTGCAACATTGGAGAGGGTCTTCAAGAATATTCTGCATAAACCACAGACTCCTTCATCTTTAGTCAACAATTATTTATCGAGTAGTAATATAAACCTGCCATTATTGTAGGTGCTTGAACTATGTCAATGAAATATCTGATAAAAAAAGAAAAAAAAGAAAAACATCCCAAAAACATCCCTGCCCTCCTGGATTTTACCTTCTAGTTGCTAGAATGGTGAGAGGAAGAAAGATAATATATATATATATATATATAATTTTTAAAAACTTAACTGCCATAGAAAAGAAAGAAAAAGAAGAGATGGAGCAGACAGGGGTGGAAGAGTGCTGGGGAGAGGGAGGCAGGATTCATTATTAACCAGGTTGGGCTGGACTAGCTGGGAACGTGAGATCTAGGCAAGGACTTCACACAGGAGAGGGAATTAGCGAAGCAGCTATCCAAGGGAAGAGCATTTCAGGCAGAGAGAATAGCTTGAAAACAGACCTCTAATTAGGATCATCAAATCCGGTTGATTTGAGGAACAGCGGAGAGACCAGTGTGGCTGGAGGTCAGCGAGCAAAGCGGGAAGGGTGGGAGGTGGAGTGAGGAGAGAACAGGCGCATGCAGACTCTGGGAGTCCTTGTATGACGTAGGCTTCCGGTCCTGCGGGAAGTCATGGGGCCACTGCAAGTCACGGGGCCACTGCAATTCACGAGCAACATCAGACTGAGAACCAGTCCCCGCGACAGACCTGGTCTAGAAGGATTGCACTTTTTGTCCTTAGAGGTGATTAATGACTACTGCGACTCAGGCGACAGACGCAGCGGCCCATGACCCCCCAGGACTCCTCCGCCAAAGCTCTGGCAGAGCAGGTTAGTACGTGCAGCCTCCTTTCATGCTTGCTGAGTCCACAGGATGCTGCAGGAGCCAGTGTTTGGCCCCTGGCTCCTGGTCACCTGCCCAGCAAAGTGACCCCGCACCAGACTTCCCTTCGAGGGCCCCTGCTGGTTGAGTCAGGGGACAACAGGGGACATGGGCCAGGCCCTGGGCAGGAAAAATAAACATACATCCAGCATGTTGAAGAAATGTCTAGAAAAACATCCAGCATGGGTGTCAGGAGTGTGGAGCTGACTTGAAGAGGTCAAAGGCTGTTGTAAGCTGTGCTCCTGAAGGGGGCGCTCCAGAGCTTTGGTTTTAGCTTTCTACGAAGCCTGAGATCTTGCAACCAATTGCTCTTCAAGTAAGAGGAATTAAGGCTGGGGGCCCAGCAGAGCTTCAGAGATGAGATACACTGCTAGGCTAATATTTTAAGTAACACAACGTGCTGATGGGGTCCACTCCTGGAATTCCAGCCTCCCATCAAGATGAAGAACTCACAGATCCCTTAAACGTGCAGAAGTCGACTCAGAGACTCTCTCTTTAGCATGTACAAGGTTTGCAACTAAAAGGCACTGGCTGTTTCATGTGGGAGGAGGAAAGAATCATTCCATTGATTCAGATGAAGGCGTCTCCATTGAAAAATATCAAAATTTGCATGAGAGACATTTGCTAAAGTAATAGCAATTGAAATACACTGTGAAGTGCTCTGAATATAAATATGGAAATTCTTGCACAGAGACCTGTCTAGAATGGTTTCTCATCTCATCGCTGTATTATGGGTTCACTGTCAGCCTCCGATGGGGCAATGAAGTGGCTCAGTTACACCACCTGGGTTGCCCAACCTGTGGGGAGGGAGGGGAGTCCTCTACGAGTTACTGCCTCTCTGGGTCTGGCTTTTCCCTTCCATGTTAAATAATCCAGGAGCCCAGGTTTTTCCTCTAAAAAGAGAATTAAGGAAGCACGAGGGTGTTCCAGCAACAAATGAGATGCTAGGAGGAGGGGCACATACATGTTTCCAAACCCGGGTTCCCCTGGGGAGTTTGTATAGTGTCCAATGCCGTCTCCATCTAGAATCTGGGTTGGAAGTTCCTTTCCCCATTCCCTGAGCCACAGTTTCCATTTCTGAGTCAATGAAGTCCAGGGTGCCATGGACACGTCTGCCACGTGCCTTCAATTGCTCAGAGGACAGAGACTGTGCAAAGTGAAAAGGGTTGGGTTGGAGCATAATGACCCAGAGGTGGTGGGGGCGCAGTCACAGTTAGTCCCATTGCGGGCTGGAGACACACGCCCTTTGAACCAGGCAGCAGGGAAACCAACAGTCAAGCCAAGAGAAAAGTCGGTATGCACAAAGGAAGGTGGACAAACCAAAGGAGCAGGAAGCAAAGACGAAGGAAAAGAGGGCAAAAAAAGAAACGTGGGTATTAGACTTTCCAATGATATGTCCACTACACCAAATCATTTCTCATCCACTGCCCAGGGCTGTCTGTCATGCCAATGTGAGCTATTTTAAGGGACATTTTTTTTTTATTAAAAAGTATATTTCCCTGATAAGAATATCTCATCTACATACTCACCTCATTTGGATCTTCAATCCATTCCTTGCTCTTCCCTCAGCAAACAGACAAAAGATAATGGCTCCCCTAGCTTAGTAGCTCCCTCCAGTAGCTCCCTCCATGTTCCCTCCTCACTCTGTGTCCACAATCTATTCCTCTCCATTCCAAATTCTGGACTCCGCCCTCAATGAGCTATGAATTCACCCAAAGTGCAGACTGCAAACCAGACTAACTCAAATGGGCACCTGGTGCTCCCCAAGGCAGCACAGCTTGTCCTGGAAGCAGAGCTGAACGTGATGCCTTTCATCGCCATGTAACTCCCTGGGGGAAATAGCCAGGGAAGCAGCTGTGCGGGCTGATAAGGTGTTTTCTGCTTTGTCAGAGTCCTCAGGCATCACCTCCAGATAAGGGCAGCACCTGTGTCAGGTGTTAAGTCTTCCCCTTGAGCCACAGGCACACCACACAGACGGTTGGGCATTCCCTTGAGAGATGGGCTGGTTTTCTACTGCTGTACTTAAAACAGTACCGGCCCCTACTCTCCCCTTCTCAATACCCGAAGACAGCTTCCTGCAGTAGTGAAGACAGTCTCCTGCAGTAGCTTTGCCATTTATTAGCTATGAGACTTTGGACAAGTTGCTTAGCTTCTCAGTATCTGGATTTACTCATCTGTTACATGGGAATAATGAAGTCCCTGTCTCATAGGTCTGGGTGAGGAAATAATTGAGACAACACTTGCTAAGCCCTCAGAACAATGCCTGGGACAAGGTAAACACTCAATAAATGCATCTGCCACTATTATTGTGAAAATTTTAAAGTTCTTCAATGGGTTTTCTTTGCCCTTAGGATAAAACAACTATTGATACTATGGCCCACAGATCCTGCATGTTCTGGCCCCTGCTGTCATTCCCATTCCATCTCAATGATTGAATGCGCCCTTGACTTTACACGCAGACCACACTAGCCTTCTCCCTGTACTTGGTACTGGTCCTACATCTCCCACCACAGGGCTTTTGGCTATTCTGTCCCCTCTGCGGGGCATTCTGTACCATCCCTTCTTTGATTACTCTCTTCTCTTCCTTCAGTTCTGGACTCTATTGTCATCTCCTCAGGCAAGCCTTCTCTGTCCAAGTCTAATGTGCCATGATTGGCTCTGAGAGGACCAGGGCCATTTTGCACAATTCTAGGGAGCATTATTCATGCTGTATCCATGTGAATAATGCCCCCTAGAGTTGTGCAAGATGGCAGCCCTGCAGAGCAGGGGACTGAGCCACAGGTGGGGGAGGGCAAATGAGGTGGGGGTGGGGAGCAGGATCAGCACCATTGGATATCGAAGGAATAGGAACAACAAAATGACATGAACATTTGCCATTATTTTCTTTGTGACTCAGAGGCTAAGCACTGATGACGTAGTCTTATGTCTCACATGGCTTCTTCCGCTTTTCCACTATAGTCTAAAAATCTGTAGCTAAGGAACCACTTACAGAGAGGACACAAAGAAAAAGCAACTCATACTCTACTTCAGATCCTCTCCTACAGCTACCCTGGAAGCAGATCTTCATTGTTCACCTTACATATGCAACTTCACATTTATTTGTTTGCCTCTGTGATTAATACCTGTTGCTCCAACCAGATGAAGTAACATGCAAACAGGGGCATATCTGCTGAGTTCCCTGCAGTATCTTTCAGTTTCACTGGCAGGATTGTCTTCCAGCCCCAAAATGCCAAGCTCAGTGCCTGAAGTTCCAGCCCAGTCCCTTGTTCAATGGAAGAGGCAGGAGCCTCAGCATCACTGGCTACTCAGTTCAAGAATCAGTCCTTTCATCACGGCAGGTGTTGACGGTTGTGTCCAGGTGCACTGCTGGGTTTACGCCTTCCTTCCTGTGTCTGCATAAACCAGGGGGCAAGACTGGGATCACCTTAGAAGGATCAGATGATAGTCTGAGGCCAAGGATCCAAGTAAGTTGGTCTAGAATGTGGTCAGGGATCAGCATTTGGGGAAAGCACCTCCTAATCCTGGGATTTTGTCAGTCTTCAGGCTGTTGATGTAGGGAAGAATAGTTGAGAGACCCTATACCAGAAGGCTCCAAAGGTCTTTTGCTTCTCTATGAATCTAAGATGTAATAAAGGAATAGAGGGCCCAACATGAGACACTCTTTCAGATCCTGGCTATCCTCCACAGCTGAAAATGGACAATTAAAGACCTATCAGCCAGACAGTTGGTCAGAAAACAGGAATTTTGGATTACAGGGAAATAGGAACAGTGAAGTGATAAAAAAAAAAAGACGGGGTCTGCTCAATTTTGATAAAAGGTTCTTAATCCATTTTAGAAATAGAGTCTAAAAATACATTGAGACATTTGTGTAAAAAACCCAAGTGTCCATCAATGGATGAATGGATAAACAAAATGTGATATATACATACAACAGAACATTATTCAGCCTTACAAAGGAAGGCAATTCTGACACAAACTACAACATGAATGGACCTTGAAGACATTATGCTAAGCAAAATAAGCCAGTCGCCAAAAGATTAATTCTATGTGATTCTACTTATATAAGAGCAGTCAAATTCACAGAGATAAAAAGTAGAATTGTGGTTGCCAGGAGCTGAGGGGACAGAGGAATGGGGAGTTATCATTTCATGGGTGCAGAGATTCAGTTTTACAAGAGTTCTGGAGATAAATGGTGTGGTGATGAATGTATTCAACCACTGAACCGCACATTTAAAAATGGTTAAGATGGAATAAACCCCAAAACACTGAGAATTAAGCCACATTCTGGTCAGAAAAAAATGACAGAGATCCTAGCCAAGGCAGGGCATCTGGATATGAATGACACTCGTTTTTTTTGAGCACCTACTGTGTGCCTGGTACTTTGATAGGCACCCCAGTCTGCACTGTATTATTTAATTTGCAGACTAGCACTATGAGATCAGTATTACTATTTCAATTTGCTGCTGAGGAGACAGGCTCAGAGAGGGTGAGTGACTTCATCTAGGTCATAGAGGTGGTGGTATACTGCCTGGCTGAGCTCTGATTCCTGTCCAAAGAGGAGGCAACAGCAGTCTTGTACGTGTCACCAAAGGAAGCATTTGAGGACAGAATTACAGAACTATCAGCTCATAAATATTCATTTTAATTCTTACTTTCAGGCAGGGGCTTAGCTTTTCATTTGCCAACTAACAGGATCCTGCCACTGACGGGAACTCTCAGAGGGAACAGAATGCACTCCTTTTTGATTGTCACATCCCCAAATGACCTTTCTGCTGTGTCAATGCTTCTAACAGCCTTGATGCTAACACTGGCCAATACCCGCAGCCTCTGACATTAAATAAACCCACTGATGCAAATATTTTCAGTAGCAATAACAGAAACTATGGACATGTATAGAAAGCTTTGCCATTTGTAATGTACAGACACAACTTGACCCAGACTGGAACTCTCGCTGGCAGGCAGAACAGGTGTGACACCATATTACAGAGTTCAGGGGGGGAGAATAAAGTCACAGATGTGCCACAACCAGAAAGTGAGTGATCAGATCTCACATGATTATCATTTGATTCCAAGTTCAGTGCTCACTGAGCCACCCTTCCTTGGATGGAACCCATGATAGAAGGAAATGCAGATGAAAATGATAATGAGGTCACCTCGCAGCATGAGTCTTACAGGACTCAGGGAGAATTCTGAACTGAGGCTGGAGGGGTAGTGGAGAGGGGCCAATGATCTTGTTTGGGGAACTACTCTACCCCAAGACATGGGGATTGGAGGGGGGCAAGCAACAGCCCAGGTTGCAAAATGGAAGGTTCTTGCAAGTCTGCACCAAAGGGTGAGCACCTCTTTAAATTCTGTGCCCTAGGTGGCTCAATTGCCTCACCTAGTCCCTCACATCAGAGTGAGAATACCAAGACTCCAGAGCGTGAATTCAACTCACGCCCAACCCTAGGGAACTCCTGTAGCTTCCCTGAGCAGAGAACATCCATGCAATAGCCTTGCCCACTGTCTCACTCTAAGCATTAGTTTATTTTTCCTTATTAAATGGAAAATAAAGGTTTATTAAACCGTACAGAAGCAGAGTCTGCTGCACTCTGAGGTGAAAAGTCTGGGCGTGGTCTGTGGACAAGGACAAACCTCAATCAACAAAGCAGTCAAATGTAAAATAAGTGGAATAATAAACTAATTAGGAATAAATAAAGGTAGCTAATTGTTTGATCTCTGGTCAGAACTTTTTTAAATATGCAAATGAAGGAAACAGACCTTAAAAAACAGTGATAAAGTTGAAAATCAGGTTTTAAAAATGTTAAAATCTACCATCAATGTTACTGAATGCTATTAAAAGGGAAACAACAAAATGAGAAATATGTAAATATACATGGCTGAGAAAATCAATGTCTATAATATATAAAAAGTTCTTGCAAGTTGATATAAAGAATGAACTACAAAATAGGGGGGAAAATCAATAAATGACATGAATAGGAAATTCACAAAGATACATGTCATCAGTGGAGAGAGAGGAGAGTCAGCATCTCTAGAGATCAAGATATACACAAGTAAATTAGATATCTAGGTCTGCTTTTCTAAGTAGTAAAGAGAATTGAAAATGATAATGCAGAGTTTTGCTATTGAGAAAGTAATGGGAAGTTTCATCCACTGCTGGTGAGATTGTAAATCTCTCGGGGGTGAGGGAGGACTGATCTCATGAACTCCTACAAGAAGTTAGTAACACCAGACCCTAGCCCAGAGAGCAGAGCCAGAACAAACCCCAAAACCAATACGGACCAGCGCATTCATTTTTAAAGAGTAATGTACTACCACCAAGGGGAATCTATGCCTGAAATTCAAAGATTATTACAATTAAGATTTCCCCTAATGTAATTAATCTTATCCATAGGTAGAAATTCATCCTAAAAGATGTCAAAATATATTTGACAAAATTCAATATCATTGTTTTGAAGAAAAAGCAATGTATTTGTAATCCAGGAAAAGAAGCCATTATTAACGGGAGGGAAAAAAATCATGTGTTCTATCCACAGTCATTTCCTGAGTACCTGCTATGTGCCAAGAGTCACAATGGACAGGGAGACAGACACCCTGACCACGTGAAGGTTACACTCTAGCGAGGGTGGGAGCAGGGGTGGTAGGGGGTCAGTTGATTACTAAATAAACAGATAAAGAAAAAAAAATTTTTTTAAAGGAGCGAGTGATAGGTGATACAGAGAACATCAGAATGAGGGCGTAGCGAATGATTGACAGTCAACCTCTCATTTCATGGAGAATGAGTCAGGACAGACCCAAAACAGTCAGGCACGATGAAGGAGGTGTGCACTCAGACCTCTGTTATGCAACATTGCTATCGAGATGTGAGTACTTAGAATTAAATGGACAAACAACAACAGCAACACATAAAGCAGCACGTGAGGGGGTAACGATTGCAAACTTCTTTGGAGAAAAAGTGTGAAAGCTATACAAAATTTTAAAGGTTCCAGAACTTAAAGACTGAATTTTGTCAATGGCCAACTATCTCCACTCCTGCCTCCCAATTCCACTAGAAAACTGTGATGCACAGGGCTGAAAAGACATGCGGTTGCCTTACAGAAGGTAGAAACGCTCTCACCCTGCAGGGGAGAACTAGCAATCCCAGGCTCCAAGAGCAGAAAAGAGACATTTTAAGTTGATTCAGTGCAAAATGGCCTCTGAAATGTCATCCCTCACACTGACTAACGCTTGCCATATTAAGAGCCCCATATTAACGAATACTCTTTCCCCAGGAGAACTTCTCCAAAAAACATGTCCTTGCCAGGCCACAGCTGGCTGCATGTTGTGACAGTGATCGATGGCCCCATTGGGTAGATTTGTGTTTTGCTCCATTTCGTCCATCAGACGGTCTAGCTGCCTGTCTGGAACACACTCACCCAGGGTGCCTGGCCACAAATGTGGTGGCCTCTCTGGGGTGAGTTCACACCATACTCTCACCCCTTCTGAAAGAGAAGTTTCAGGAGGTGCAATGGTTAATAGCCCAAAGTTTTGTGTTGGAGGATCCTAGCACTGCTTATGACAGGAAATGGTAGTAAGAAGTTTCTGAGCAGACTGGAGCAAGGAATTCCATACGAAGGAATGGCCCGAGAAAAAAAATCCCAAATCACAAAACCCTGGAGAGCTTGAAGAATGGTGAGCTTCTGGGCAGTGTATGTTGGCTGGCATGGAGGAGTTGGTGTCGGACAGACAGGAAAGGGCCTTGAAAGGCTTGATGAAGGGTTCAGGCTTTATGACAGAAGCAGTGGGAAGTGCTCTCTGGATTTAAACGAGAGTGACAATTATCATATTTTCCTTTTTAAAGTAAGGCCACAGTGGTGATAGCGTGGATCCATGTAAAGAAAAGGTACATAGCCGGAGAGGGAGTGAGGCTGTCAGCTGCTTGTCTTTGAGTTTGTTTTGTAATTGTCTCCTTCCTTTGACAACTTGGACGAATGCCATTCTCATCACTGTGCTTCTTTCTCAGCAAAGTCCTACTTTCTCTGTGCACAAGGCCATGGAGAGAGATCTTGCAAGGGTGCTAATGGTAAACATCCCTCACTTGTGCGGGAACAGCCGTCACCAGGAACACTCATAGACGACAGCAGTCAGGCACGGGGTGGAGGTGCATGCACAGCCGTAGGAAGCCAAGGAGGTCTGTCTGTGAGCCCAGGTGGGCTCATGGCACCCCTGGGCTTAGGGTATGTGCCAACACCAGAAATCCTCAGGCAGGGGGCCCACTACAGAATTCGAGTCTAGTGTTCCTAGGGGACAAAGATGCCCAAGCCGTAGTCCCTCTGAGCAGATGCTGGTCTGCTGTCCCACATTCAGCTCCCCAACACACATGCATGCACACACATACACAGATGCACACATGCACACACACACACATGCATGCACACCTGCCCACCCCCACCAAGTTATTTATAACGTCAACCAATGTTCTTCCATAAGTTTATATAGAAAAGCTACAAATCCAGATTCACCTCTGTCACCTGTCTGGACAGATCTGCATGATTCCCTTCAAACCCTTGCCTCTCTATCTTTATTTTGACCCCCACAGACAGGGAGTTCTTGCACTATCTTGCCATTAATACTCATGGTTCTGAATCACTTGCCCAACCTACGTGGGAACAGCATCATCTATGCTATTTCCTATGGGTTTATAAGAATTAAAGTTCACAATGGATCTGTGGGCATTTTCACTTCTTTGCAAGCTTTAACATGTAATGAAACCAGACTGGTTCAGTAGGCCTGGTGTAGGGCCTGAGATTCTGCATTGCTAATATATTCCCACGTGATCCATGGACCACCCGTAGCATAGAGAGCTTCTAAGTACTAACAGGCTCAGTTGTTAATTCTTTGTATCAATTTGAAAGCGGTATTGAAATTAAAATAAATAACGCAGTCCTAAAATCTTGTGCTGCTGCTTCTCAGCCTCATGACTATAGATGAGACGTTTCCCAGCTCTGAGCCTCAATTCCCTATCTGTAAATGATGCCAGTAGAAGGCATGGCAGAAGGTTTAGGACTAGGGCAATCAATATTGAAAGATTTGGAAGAGAGCAGGGAAGAAATGTAGAAGGAGCAGGAAGAAGTCAGCATGAAATGGTAGAAGTTGTGCTATTATTTGCAATAATAATAATGCAGGCAGAATCAGCAGCGATAGTATTACAAATCCCACAGCAGCATCGGTAGAGTAGTGGCAGTAAAAATAGTATCATCATAACTAATAATACAGAAGTAGTAGGGGTCCTGCTGATAGCAGGTGCCGATTGTGTCAGCAGCAGAAGCAGGGGCAGAATAGGAGGGGAAGATGTGGTGCATCTCACTGCTGAAGAATCCAGATTCGAGCTGATCTTCCCGAACTGAAGTACCAAACTTTCTACTTATTAGCTGTGTGACCCTCCAAAAGTTGTTTACTGTTTCTGTGCCTCAGTTTCTTTGTCTGTGTAACAGCATCCAATCTTTTAGTTTGGTAGTGAAGATTAAATAAGTTGGCACATATATAGGAGAAATCAGGTGTAGGGGAAGGAACCAGGCTCTTAGAGACAGGATATGAATTATTCTATACCCAAAGAAGGATAGTAAAATAGACTCCCCTTTGCCGGGTCTCCTGCTCCATGATGGTAGGAATTATATCTAGAAAAATCCCTTTTTTCCTCTGCCTTGACAATCTGCCCTATGAAGGGAGTCTCAGGGCTGTGGAACCCCACTCAGCAGGGTCTTTACCTTTACTGAGCAGAACTGAAGATTTCACAAGGGGAAATCTTTGGAGTATCAGCCAATGGCCTTTTGCTCTTCTGGGGTTTTCTGTTCCCCATTCAAAATTGGTCATCAACTCTGTGTTTGCTGATTGCCTTAAAGTCATGGTGTGGCAGGGTGGAAATCAACTTATTTTATGTAACTGTAGAGATTTTCCCTCTTTGGGAAGTTGGAGGAAGGCATAAGACCTTTCATTTCTTTCTTCCAGTGTTCTGCTCACGGAAGGAGAATTTGGGCTATGCAAAGAAGGAAATACTCTTGTTCAGATCTTCCTGTCCTGAGCTGAGCACAAAAGAAATAAAAGTGGAGGCCATTTTTTTTTTAGTAGAACCAACAACTGATGAAATAGAGTGTGTATGTAGAAGTGTCAGATATTCAGACAGAAGAGTGTGAGGAGAAGGATGTAAGATGCACGAGAGATGGGACTGCAGCTGCCCTGGTCTGATGCCTACAACACCAGGAGGCACGGAGTAGGCAGCAGATAAACAACTACTGACTTTATTAGGAGTTTTGGATTCTTTTCTCAACCCTGATACCAATTTCCTGTATGACTCTGAGCATGCCACTCCCCTTTTCTTAGTTTCAATTCCTTCATCTGGTATTGAAGATCCTTTCAAGCTCTGGTATTTTCTTCTCCTAATGCTCTATTTTACTTTTGTTTTGCAACCTGATATTCTCTTCATGAATTGTTCATTAATGTTTCTGTCTCCCCACTAGCCTGTATGCTTCCTGTGAGAAGGTAGCTTGTCATTTTGCTCAATCCCGTCTCCCCAAAACTTAGCACAAAGCTTGTTGTATAATTGCACTTGTTGAATATCTGTTCAATGAAGGAAGGAATGAATAATCTCTCTTAAGATCACAGGAAACATCATAGTATAATGATTAAGATATGGGCTGGGTTCCAACTGCCTACATTTGGACCTCAATCCCAGCACTTAACTGGCTTTATGGTCTTCTGCAAATTGATTAGCTCCTTGAGGCTCAGTTTCCTCATCTGTACAATGGGGATACTAATACTAGTCACCTCATAAGATGGTGAAAATATCAAATAACTCCCACAAAAGTCTTAGAATAGTCCTGACATATAATAAGCACTCCCTACTTACCAGCCACTCTATTGGGACTGTTGTCACTTAATACTTACCTAAGTAATTTATAGGAACATGAAATTTCTTTTGAATTTTAGACATAAGTTGACAGGTGTGACATTAAGTCAGCCTGCTCTGGCAAGTCTCCAAGGTGACCACTGCACACTTCGTGCTTCTGATGTGCCATCAGCATCTCCATTTTTCTACTTGGAACCCCACATTTCATTTCTAATGGACATGCCTTGCCTCTGCCTTTAGAGTCTAATCTCTTTAGTGTGTCCGACCTCCCTATTCCCACATCTGCTGTTCCCTCCTTCACTCTTCGGGGCCTTGGCACACAGAGCCCCCTCACTCTGTAATGAACTTTGCAGTTTTCTCCAATTGACTAACTCCCAGTCATTGTTCGAGACCCAAGACAGGTCCTTTTATTGCAAAAAAATTTTTTCTCTTAATGCCTAGGCTGGTGAAACACACGACAAAGTTTTATTCTTTTCCCCCTGCAGCAAAAAAAAAAAAAAAAAAAACAAAAAAAAACAAATATTTCATCAAGACAGAATATGAAAACAAAGAAAAACTAGTGGGAATGCTTTGGTATAACTCACTTGACAATGACACCCCAATCACACCATCTTGTGGGGAGACCTAGAACTACCAGCCCCAAATTTGGAGTGCCCAGAGCCACACTTCCCAGACCCTCTCCCTCTGCCATTCCCACGGCCTCCTGAGCCTGCATAAGGCTCCTGGAGGCTTTCTATTCTGCCTCTTCCTTAAGTTCTTAAAGAGAAGTTAATATGCCAGGTACCTCCCTTCTTGGCCTTGGCCCTGGCTGGGTGACTGGGAAAATGAAACAGACTGGTCAGGCCTTGATGCCCCTAAATTGTAATTTCAAGGTAATTTGAACTTTCTTCCTCTTGGGGATGCATGGAAAAGCTAAAGTCTCCTCCAATCAGTGTGTGGAATTCAACAAAGAATTAAGTCACCCCTTTGCCTTGCTCCAATGCCTGTATGAGACCAGCACGATAATCAATTTCACAGTTCTGTAAAGCTGATTGGAACGTGATTACAAAGCCAGCCAGAGCACTTGGTCTGGGCTTTAAGAAGTCCTATAGCCGAGGGACAGAAAGTATATGATGTCTGGATATCCACAGCACTCCCACCAAAGCCAAGGGCTCACTTCACTCCCTGAGGTTTAATCACTTGTTCCCCCGAGTTCCAGAGCCAGTCTTGCCCAAGGCCTGCTGTACGGGGTGTGTGTATGCTGGGTGGTCCTCTAAGAACTTAAGTTTGATTTCAGCAGATACATTTGGGCTCATTGAGGAAACTTTAGACTTTAGTATTGCCCTCAGATGGATTCTTGTCTTGGTTTCCCCAACCCTGCCTGTTTTCTCATCCCACTCTCTAGCTCCCTGTGGGGTCTGGATCCCTGCTCAAAATCACTCTGCCACCTCCTCCAGGTGATAGAGCCCTGTCCTCTGAAAGGACTGACTTCCTGGCATGGAGATGCAACAGTCACTGACCAATGATGAGATTGAGTTTAGCTCACACCTACTTCTACCTTGAGACCCGAGTCTTCCCTCCCTGGGTTCTTTCCTGTGCCTCAGGCCTGCCTGGGTTGGTTGGTCTCATAAACCCCTGGATCTAGGGTCTATAAAAGTGAACATAAGTACTTGGGGAGCTGGACCAGAGCATGGGTTTCCTTCCTGGACATTGGACCCCAATAAGAAAGAGGGAAGTGGTTATACAATGACTTGCAACAAAGCCCCAAGAGGTCGGCTAACTGGGGAGAGAATGAACCCATCTGGGCCAGGGGCTCCTGGTAGAGCCTCACATACCACTTGTCATGCCCTGTCTTGTGTTGTTTATTTTCTGGTTCTCCCACTAGACCCTGAGCAGGGCAGAAAGTAGGGTCTGTTTCTCATTTATTGTGATAGCCTAGATTATTGCATTAATTGGCTCACAGGAGAAGTCTTTGGGATTCCTGGTAGGATATATTTCCATGACTCCTTTGAAGTTAGGCATGGCCAAATAACTTATTTTGGGCAATGAAAAGTAAGTAGATGTTAGTAGAAATGACCTGCTATGTCCAGGTAGTTGTGTTAAGAGACACAGCCTGATTTGCCACTCTCCTTTTTCCCTCTGGCAGGACGACTGATACTATTCAGCATGGTGGCTGCTCCATCAGCCTGGCTCCCTGAGTGACACTGCTCCCCTGTTGATCCACAGTGGACATGGAGTATAAGTGAGAGACAGCCTTTTGATGTTTGATGTTTAAACTTTTGAGATGCGAGAGTCTGTTTGTTATTGTAGTGTAACCTAACCTAATCTGACTGATAGCGTAATCAGTAAATATTTCAGTGACAGTGAGAGAAAGGGAGGGAGTGGGGAGGAGAAAGAGTGAGGAAAAAAGAAAGGACAAAAGAAAGCAAAAAGGAGGGACAGAGAAAAAAGTAAATGTCTACATTAGTCGTCAATGCTCTTTGGGGCTCAGTTTCCAATTTAGACATTTGAGAATTAAGGTTAATCTAGTGTGCTCCCTTCCACTCCCCAATACTCTGAGAACCTGAGAGCATAGCCATATTTATAGAGAAAGGTGGCAGAGAAATGAGGCAGGAAACAAAGCAATTGTAACATTTTGGTAATATATCCAAGCCATAAAGATTTCATTAGATTCCTTAATAGATTTCTAATGAAAAAATAAGACCCTTTCTTATTTTACCTACTTTCTGAACATTAGAATCAACTTGGCTTCCCAAGCTTTGCACCCCATTTACATTAATTAGAAAGTTCCATATTAAGGAAAGCTTTTAATGGGCTGTTATTGCAGATGATTTTACTGGTGAGTTGCATTGTTCTGTTTAATAGCACATAAAACAGCATCTATAGAGGAGATTGTGATAGAATTGAACTTTTGATGGACTCTGGGGTTGAGCTGGCCTTTGTGGGGTTTAGAGGGACTTTGTGACTATGAGAAATGGCTCTTATGTTTCTTTGGACTAGAGATTGTTTTCCAAATGTTTCTAACTCCAGATGCCCACACTCCCTCCCGCGCAGGTACGCCATTATCAGACTACTTTTGAATCCTTGCACAACACTCAGATGTATCTCTCGTGGGTGCTTGTGGTCCTTAGAACTGGGTATAAGGAATGGATTTCAGAAGAACAGATTGCCTAGGCCAGATGAAGAGTGTCATGGTGCCAGCTCCATCCAGGAAAAGAAGGGGGGAGGCCGGTTTTGAATGTGTCTAGGGTTAAAGGTGAGATGACAGAATTCTTGGACAAATTGATGCTTCTTGACCTTAGAAAAATGTTACAAAGGGGAGATAAGGCAGAACAACAACAACAACAACAAATCCCACACATAATGGCAATCAATTATACAAAAAAAAAATGCAAGGCGGGGGAAGGGATAATTGGGGTATCAGGGTGGGTGTAAGACATGCCAGAAGGTGCTGGCATGGCACCCAGCTGAAATCCTAGAGGACAGTCATTGCTATTCCAGTTGTCTCATCTCCACTCTGCGGTGCATGAATGGTCTCACTCACACATATTCTTGAAGATTCCTGTTGGTCCTGGCTTCATATTGTCATGCCCCCTCCCCCTATTCCTTTAGTATGAGGATAAACTCATTCAGGAGGCAGTATGGTGTGAAGTTTAAGAGTTATGTCTTGGTTCAAATTCCAACTCTTTTTTTCTAAATAACAGCCCTGCATTTTGGGCCAAGTCACGCTCTGCACAACAGTTTCCTCAACTGAAAAACATATCTGTTTATAGGGTTGTTAGAAGGACTAGACAAGGTTATACATGTGAAGAGTTAAATGCAATTCCAGACATCTAAAAAGTGCTCAATACATGTGAGTGATTATGAGATAATTACATAAATATGGATGGTTTAAAACACTAGCAATTTCAGGGGAGCACAGGATATCTGAAGCTGGAGCCATTCTGAAAACCAAAGAACACCAATGGGCAAATAGAATATGGAGTCACTGATCCCAGTGACCCACATATATATATATATATATGGCATCTAATCTGTGGCTCAAGTGACTATGTGCACCAGGAACTCACACAATTTTCCTCCTACCAGGTTGAAAATAGGACACTGCTAAGCAAAGATAAACAAAAACCAACCCTTTCATTTGGATCACCCTGGCTGATAATCGTGAAGCAATGCCTCACCAGGGAGCTTCTAGTATACCAGGAGGTCAGGAGGATGGTTAAATAGTTGAGTTCAGGGGCCACAGAGAAAATAACCCATCTCAGGCAGTTGCTCCTACAGTGTTTGGTATGTGGTAAGAACTCAATAACGTTAGCTACTCTTACTCCAATTATAGAAAAATACAGGAATAAATGCAAGCATATTTTATTGTATCTTCTTCTTACTAGAATATCCTGGTTAGAACAGAAGTTGTCATGAATCTTAGCTTTAGTTCTAGACATGGCACTGGTGACCCACGTCAAATCACCATCAGGGAGATAAGGTGGTGTGGGACCTGGATATTATATCACACTAGGAATAATTAGAAGAATTTTCCAGGAAGAGAAAAGTTTGTTTCTGAATGGTGTTGGTTGCATTCTAGTAATCAAATCAAATTATGTGTTCTTTCTAAGTGGAATCAGTGGGTAGAGGGGGTAGAGAGGTAAATATGGCAACAAAGTGGAAGAACGACCAATCTGTGCTTGACATAAGGCACATGGTCAAAATCAGCTTGCTGCCTTGCTATGTTGTGACTTCCCATTACTGTGAAGATTCAAGATAAACGTGGATTCATTCATCAAATGCTTATAAAGCATGGGCGAGTACAAGGTCAGTGATAATATCTGAGTATATAAAGATTAATAAGATGCGGTTCTTGCTTTCTAGTGATTTACTCTTTAGTGGAGAAGACACCCATAAACAAATACTTAAATCAATGAGGTATGACACTCATCAGAGAAGAAATATGTACAAGGTTGTGTCAAAGCAAAGAGGTGATGGAGTGGGGAGGAGGCAAACAGTAAGGCATAAGATACTGTGGTGGGTGGTGACTCCTTTAGGTCTGATGGGTGGACAAGGGTGAGAGAGAGATGGACCCCTATCCAAGGAAACATCTAAAACAATATGAGGTTACAAAACAGCATGTAGGACTTTGTCAGAAGTTTGGCATTGCTGGAGTATGGGATGAATGGGAAGAGAAATGAGGCTGGAGAGGCGAGCCAGAATCCCATTTTGGAGCCTGTCAGACTAATAAAAGGTAATAATAAGGCGGTGACATTATGAGATGTTATCTGGTGAGTTGCATTGTTCTGTTTGAAATCATTGCGAAGGTCCAAAAAAGAAATGGTGGTGTCCTAACTAAAACATGGAGATAAACTCAGGGAATTTGATGACTCTGAATGTAGAGGTTGAGGAAAGAGCTGAGGATAGGCTAGCTCCCACATCTCTGGGGGACTGTCTGTAGGGGATGCATGAGAGGAGCTGAACTGGATCAACTAAAAGAAAGGGACATTTTGTCTATTGAATGCCAGACATTGCTATGATCTTACATATCCTCGTAACAACCCTACAAGGTAAGAATTATTATCGTCATTACATATGAGGAAATGGAAACTATTTTATGTGTCCAAGATCATAAAACTGAGGCCAAATTTGACCCAGAAGTATCTGCATTTCCAGAACTGTGCTTTTCCCATAAGATTCTCTAAGTTCCCCTTTCAATCAAATTTTCAGAATTCTAAGCACACCAGCTAATTCTTGTCTGGTCAAAATTGAAATAAGGGAAGTCTTGGTCTTTAACTATATACCCAGCCTGGTTATATACTCTTTCCACATTAAATATATTCATATAGAATATTAGTAGTACCTATAAATATCTTTCTAATAAAAGTGAGGCCATGTATTTTTGAGTGATAAGACCCTGCTTCAGGCAGTGATATAAACCAGCAGGCTGAAGGCCAAACAACTTTAGCCAGCCCAGAGATTCAATAAGTTAAAATACGTTTTAGGAGACAGCTTCAGGCCAGACATGTCTTTTTCCTTGGCAATTATATGGAGACACCTTATTCAGCACAGGCAGCCTAGCTACAGTGTGAATTTCTGTTTAAAGGGACACCAACAAGTCATGCAGGCAAGAGTGTGATCTGAATTTAAGCTTGAGAGTTAGGTAACCAGGTTTTTAAAATTTGTTTAGTTAGGTTGTGTGTGTGTGTGTGTGTGTGTGTGTGTGTGTGTGTGTGTGATTTTTTTTTGTTTTATTATTTGGAAATATCTATCAACAAAAATTTCACTAACATCCTCTTTCCTCCTCCTGAAATGCATGACCCCACTTATAATTTTCATATAAAATCTTCCTATAGGTCAGTGGGTTTTGGCTGGGGGAGATTTTTGCCCCAGGAAGCATTTGGAAATATGTAGAGAAATCTTTGATTGTCACGATTTAGGGAGAGGTGGAGGCATCTAGTAGATAGAGGCCAGGGATGCTGCTAACATCCTATAATGCACAGGGCAGCCCTCACAATGAAGAATTATCAATCCAAAATGTCAATAGTTCTGAGATCGAGAAATCCTGCAATAGGGCTTTTCCTGATTTTCAAATTAAATTAGATCTCCTTGATATATGTTTTCATAGCAACTTAAACTCTTGTTTCACAGCAGTCTTCACATTTTATGATGATATATCAATTTGTGTGATTATTCATCTAATAACTTTCTCCCCTACTCAACTGGCAACTCTGTGAGGGTTGAGACAGTATATTTTCCTTCTCATCGTATCCAGGAAGCTAGTCCAGCACCTGGAGCACATGGTAGGTGACCAATAAAAAGTTGATAAATGAATCAATGCATAATGAACAATGGAATGCAATTCATTGGTGAGTTGTACCTCTGAAATTATCCACATCTCCACTACTCCAGTTGAAAAAATTAATGGAAAATATACATGGATTGATTATGTGATTAATTAATTTAAAAATTATAAACTAGAAATCATTTTTCATCCTGCTACTACAGGTATGCATGGTACTAAAATTAACCAAAGCCAGCTTCCAAGTTGGCTCCCAGTAATCCCTCCTCCTGGTATTCACAGCCATGTGCAGTGCCCTTCCACCTCCAAAGCCATGTCATAAAATATACTGTGATGTCTCCCTCTTTTCCTTTCATCACTCTCTCTGGTGGAAGCCTTCTGGTGTGAACAGGGCCATATTTATGAGGAATGGGGGCCTTCTGATTGAGCCAGGTGAGGGCAGCATTTTGCAAACAGATCCTCCAGCCTCAGTCAAGCCTTCGGATGGTACATCCCCCCACTGAAATCTGATGCTGACCTTGTGAGACCCTAACCAGAACCACTTAGCTCAGCAGGGCTCAGATTTATGACCCTCACAAACTGTGTAAGATTGTAGATGCTTGTTTTACATGGGGTAAAAAAAATTAACCAAGAGCAGGTGCTGTCATGTAGGAATAAGCACTTGTGGTATCAGGTCCGAGTTTGAAAACTTAGATTTACTCCTGCATTATAATTGGTCCTGAGCAAATTACTTAGATCTTCCCATTGCTTTTAAAGTAAGAACAATACTCACTTTTAAGGGTCCCAATTAAAAATAAATTAAATAATACCTAGCAGGGTATCTTATGGATGTATTAAGAAGTATTTGGGTTTTAGGGAGGGAAAAGAGAAGGGGGTTAACTATAAAAGGTTTAAAATAAGAATTAAAAGCTATTGTCCTTTTACATGTGGGTTCTGAGCACCCACCACCCAGGGAAGAATTAAAAGTTTCTATTTAATACACCTTGCAGAGAGAGAGAAGAAGGCAGGAACAAGAGAAGCATGTAGCTTGATCCTGAACACAAGTGTAGACACCTAGAGCAGGGTTATCTGAGTAAAGTGACACAGATGCGGTCTCCTAATGTGAGGATGGAGACATTCTGAGCTCTAAGCTCAGCAGCCTCAGGAATTAGAGCCTTGGTCAAAAGTTGGGTGTCCTGACTTGGTGAGGTGGGAGTGGACACCATTAGCAAAGGTTCCAGGGCCTACACGATCCATAGCTCAGAGGCAATCCAGAGGCACCAAAGACCAGAGGTCCTTTTTAGACCTTCCTGGAGTAAGTAAGTGGCTCAGCCTACATTTCTTTTAAGATTCTAAAGGATGAAAGGAGAGGAATGCAACAATGATTGAGGGTAGATAAGCTGCCAGCCATGCTGGTGGAAGTTGAGACATTTTGTTCAATTCAGTAAAGTAGAAGAAATATGATATGTCTTGTTCTTGCTATCACCGAGCAAGTCATAAATGCTGAAAACAGATTTAAGTGCCTTGTCACCAGTTAGATATTATTGGATTTCTTTTTCCTTCAGACGCTGAGCATAAGCATGTTAATCATTAATGAGACCGTGTAAGCTGTTCTCAATTGAAGAGCTTCTAATTGTCTGATGTCCTACATGTGTCAGGAACAGATTGCCAAAACTGTTCACCGGGCTATTATTTCTCTTTCTGTCATGATGGGAGATGGCCAGAACAGGGCATACTGCCCTTGCCACCACACTATGTCCTGCTCTGCCCACCTGCCTTATGCCCTGTTTTGCTCCCTAGTAGCTCTCGAGTGGTTCTGTCTCACTCTTATACTTGGTACCATCTCATCACTCTCATGGTTAATTTGTCCCCAACAGGCTCTGCATGTTCCTTCGTGTCTTGCTTCCATTTTCGCTAATTCTAACAGCGAAAAACTTACTTAAACTCATTTGCTTCTAACAAAGGCAAACATTTCTGTCCCTACCTTTTCTCAGACCTTGCATGAAATGTCTTTGTTCCCACCCTCTGTTCTAGCTGTGAGTCAACTAAGGATCTGAAAGGTAAGAGGCCTATTAACATAGATCAAGAAAAAAAGGAAGAAAAGTAAAGTAAGATGTTTTTCATGAGAAAATAGAGGTTGACATTTTCTTCTGGTGAAGGGCGTTTACTTTACAAATCTTTCTTCTGATGCTTTCTCAAAAAAAAAAAATCCACTATTTTTCTTACCTTAACCCACATATTTACCTTTTTAAAAAAATAACTGCCATTTTTCAGTGACCCACAGTTCAGTTGGCTTAGCGTAGGAAGGAGTGAGGAGCTACAGAGTTAGACAGAAATGGATTTGGTTTCTAGAAAAGATTGCAACATAATCACAGCCACTTAGTTTTCTCCTTTGTCCCCCAGAAATTTAGGGCTTCACAATATATAATGACGTACCCTGCAAACTTGGAAGAGGGAGCATCTGCATGCAAGAACTTTGAAGAACTTTCATGAGGTGGCAAGTAAATACAACAGGATTGAAAGGGATATAGATGGCAAACTCGGTAAAGTCAGTTCCGCTATAGCACTTGTTTTAAAAATGCAAACTTGTATATTAGGGAATAGTTGAACATAGACCAAGTATTTGATTATGTGTCATTTTGTATAAGAGAAGCACTAGGTGATCCAGAAAATGGCACGTAAATGAGCCGAATCATGTAGAGATACGCCAAATGCACACACGTGCCTCAAACATCTGCCGGCCCCCTCAGTTCACTGCATGTCATCAGCCACATCTGGTGTGGCAACTTCTCTGATTTTAGACAACCTTCCCCATTTCACAATAACTCACAAACTTCAACCTGATGCTATCGTCCACATACAAACTTCAAGTCTTTTTTAAGGTAAAGTGCCATTTCTGTGGTAGTATTTGAATGTTTTATAACTATTCGCTATGTATAAAACTATGCTACCATTTTTTTTACTAGGTTTCTTTTTTTATTGTTGTTACTGATAAAGTTTTTGAGTGCTATGTCCCTAACTCCAATTTTCTTGCAATCCCTGTAGTTTTATTGTGCAATTTTGCATCGTATGATGATTTTTAAGAATGCATTAATCACAACATTTCAGAACTGACTGTTTTCCCAAGTGCCAGGTACGATATCAACAGAATGCCGCTGGTGGAGTCAGAGAAGGCTAAAGCTGTGCAATACCCTTCAGGGAGCCCAGCTGGGCAGGATGGCCCTCGAATGAATACACAAGAGGGTAAAAATGCACTGAGTCTGTGAAGATGTTACAAGTAATTAAAAAACCATTTAAACTGGTCAAAGTTGGAGGACAGAAAAAATGGGTACAAGGCTGGTGGGAAATTTGATAATGTGCCTTTGAAAACCACAAAGATATATATCTCCTTAGCAGTAGACACATTTGTCTATGTCACCTCCATCTCCTTCTCTCCCCTCTCTTCTTCCATTCTGGCAAAGATGATTTGGTTGGGTATCTGCTCTTCTCTGTTAAGGCCATTAGCTCAGCAAAGGGGATCTTAATGCCCATCTCAGGGATAAACATTGAATAATCTTAGCCAATCTCAGTAACTCTATTTCCTTTACCAGTGATTGGCTTCTGTGTGGGCATGTGACCAAGTTCTGGTCAATGAGATGTGAGAAGTTCACTTGGAGCCTCTGGGAACATTTGCTCACCTATAAAAAGAGACTCTTAGGAAGAAATATTGTCATGTCCACAAGTGATTTGTGAGATCGTGGCAGTTATTTTCTCACTATGAGGACAGCCTGCCTGAGGAACAAAGCTGGCAGAGAAGAGTTGATGGAGCAGAAATCTCAATGATGATGTTTTAAAAATAACGAATCAAGCAATTCCAAAGGATATCATAGGATGTCTTATATGATGTAATGTATTTTCTACATTGTTTAAGACTTTTTGAGTTGACTCTTATGCTACTTACAGCCAAAGGTATCCTGATTATTATTCTGTTTAACAATACTTTTTTCAAAGAAATGGACTGAAAATATGAACAAAGGTTGATATAGAGGGAAATTCAATGAACCATTATTTATAATAATGAATAGCTAGAAAAACTAAATGTTCAAGATTAGGTGATTGGCTAAATAAGATGAGGCTATTTTACAGAATCTTCTATTTTAAAGAAACCATTAGGATTATGATGATATAAACATATCAGTAGTGGAAAATGTTCAAAATGTTTGTGTCTCCTTTTTCTTCATTAAAGTCACTCGTCAAAACATTCACTCCGATGAAGTTCAACCTTTCACCAACCCTGAGGCTGCTGAACAACTGTGAGAAAAACACTGAACCACGCTAATTGGTCTCATTATAACTCTTGTCCACTAACTTCAAGTGACCCCTTAGTAACTCCTCATGGTCTTTCCACATTTTCTTACTTGAGTCACTTTCTTAGATTTCCAAACCATTTTCTACTTTATAGTCTCTTCAACCCCCACCACATCTACTCACTCCTCAGTCTTACCTGATAACCCTGCTTCCTGTTTCACTGAGATAATGCAAGTTCCACAGCTCTAACTGTGGCATATGTCAACGTAGCAGACTATTCTCCACACTCTACGTCCTGTCTTATTTGGAAGAACAGTCAAGGCCATATCTAAGGCCTCCTCCACATGTGTGGAAGACCTCATGCCCTCTCACTTGCCAAAAGACATTCAATAGCAGTGTCTACCTCTTCAAGATTATTTTCCTCTGTTTGTTGGGTCATTCTCACCACCTCAAATATTTTTCCCTTTTTAAAATAATACACAGAACTCACCCCTTTTGACTGGAGAACAGCTCCAGCTACCATCTCACATCTCTGACCCCCTCTGCACTCATTCTATTTCATTATTCTTCTCTTCCTGTCCTCCTGGAGACCCCCTGTAATCAGGTCCCAGTACCCACCATTCTGTAGAAAGTGCTCATATTAAGTCGCCAATGATCTCCAGGTTGCTGAATTCAGCAGTCACTTCTCAGTCCTTATTTTACCTGAACTATCAATAGCATTTACACGATTTATCACTCCCTCATTGAAATACTTTTTTTTTCACTTGACTTCCTGGACTCTGATCTTTCTTAGATCTCCTATCTCATGGGCTGATCCGTCTCAGTCTGATTTAATTATTCTGCCTCAAATTCTCCAGTTCCAAAATCCAGCTATCTTAAAGTTCATTCTTAAGATCCCTCAATTCTATCTATACAGATACCCTATGATTTCCTCTAGTTTCACAGCTGTGAATTCCATCTACAGGCTGACTCCCCCAATTAGCATTTCCACCCTGGACTTCCCTGAACTTCAGACTGGTATATCCAACTGCCTACCTGACATAGCATCCAAAATATCTAACATGGTTCTGAAACTTTTCCCTGAATCCTGCTCCTTCTTTTCTCTGAATCCTGCTCCTTTTACTATCTTTCCCATGCCAGTAAGTGGCAGCTCCATCCTTTTGTTTACTCAGGCCATCACATGTGAAATTATACCTGATTCCTTTCCTTTTCTCACAGAAGTTGGTACCACATTGTACTGGCTTTACCTTCAAAATAGACCTGGAATTCTACCACTTCCCATCACTTCATCCTACCTTGGTCTAAGATGCCATCATCTTTCACCTGTATTATTACAGTTGTCTCCTAATTAATTTTCCTACCTCTACCTAGGTTCTACCTTGTTTAGTCTACTCTCAATAAAGCAGACAAAGTGGTCCTTTTCAAATCTTTTCTTCCACTCTTTCCCTCACTCACTTGTTCCAAATGTTCTAGTCCTATTATTCTTATAATGTACCAGCCACGCTCCTCCCCAAAGACCCTTTGCACTTGCTGTTAATCTGCCTGGAAAAGCCTATCCTCCAGATGGACACTTGCCTTCCATCTGACCTCTGCTCAAATGCCACTTATGAAGCCAGACCTTCCTTTACCATATTTGAAATAACAAGGTCCTTCCACTCAGACACTTTATCCTCTTTACCTGCCTTCTGTTCTTATCTACAGCTTTACCTCCTCCATCTAGTATACTATAAATTGAATTGCCTATTGATTACGTACCTCTCTACACTAGAATGTAAGTGCCACACAGCAGGAATTCTGTTTTTACACTAGTATTTTAGTGCCTAGGACAATGCTGGACCCAGAGTGCCACCCCAAAATTATATAATTGTATTAACCAGTGTTACCCCAATAAACTTTAAAAAAAACAATTTTCAAGAGAATTAGAATACAATCCACAGACTAAGAGAAAATATTTGCAAAAGACACATCTGACAAAGGAATGTTATAAATAAAAATTTAAAAAATAAAGTATTAGCTGATTTAATTTAAACACAAAACTGATTTAGTGGGGTGATCAATTTGTGAGTTATACAGATCTCTAATCACTATGCTGTACAACTGAAACTAATATATTACTGTATGCCAACTATAGTTAAAAAAACTCATTGAGTTATACAATGCAAATATGAGCAACTAATTGTCTATTACATTCCAATAAAGCTGGAAAAAATAGGTAGTGAGCAAAAAGCCCCCCACAAAACTATAAAAAATTACATATCTATGGTTTTGATTTTGTAAAACAAGTATACATGAAAGACAATATTGATTGGACACTTTGAATCGGCCATTTTGTTGAGCGCTTTCATATGTCACCAAAATCATTAGTATCTCCATTCTATACGTGAGGAAACTGAGGCTTGGAAGATGGAGTTAACTTACTTTTTGTGTTAGATCATTAGAAAGTACCAAAGTAGTACCACCCAGTTTTATCTAGTATGAAGGCACATGTTCTGTAGTACATGGCCTCCCGGTGTGTGTATGTGGTATGTGTATGACCAAAAAAAATTGTCAAAAAATGTATGTTTGCATACATGAAAGAGCCATTTCTGAATAAAACAATAGATAAGTAGAAATAGCCAGCAGACAAGTACTATTTTGATTAATTCTCTCATTAGTAAAATGAAAGAAAATTAAAATAGTGAGATAGTCTTCCTTTTTTATTATATTGGCTACGATAATTAAGCAATAATACCTACAATTTTCTAACAAAATGATCATTTATGTGTGGGATGATTTATGTGCAAAAATTTTCATCACAGAATTGATTGTAACAATAAAAAAGTATCTGGTAACAGGAGCTAGTTAAGTAAATTATGCACATCTTAAAGATGGAGTATTATGTAATCATTAAAATGATGTAAAAGATTATTTATGAGATATGAAAATGAGTGCATTATTACATGAAAAATGCAGGTTACAAAATAGCATGTTCAGTGGAATTCCAATTATACATCAACAAGAACAAAAACACTTTGTATATTAAAATTTTGGAAGGATATAAGTTTTAATAACTACCTCTGCACAGAGATACATATGATAATTTTCGGTTTAACGTATATATATATATTTCTTTTGTATAAAACATCCTGCCAAATCAGATGTCTTTTGGTACTCCAATATTTAGTGGCTTAAAACAGCAATGATTTTTTATTTGTCATAATTCTATGAGTTAGCAATTTGGACTGTTTTTCTGCTGGATGAGCTTGGGACACTCATGTGACTACAGTCAGTCAGTCACCTGAAAGATCATCTGGGGTTAGAGGTCCAGTTGGTGCTGCCCATTGGTTAGGACACTTTTGTTCTCATTTGGTTTATTATTTCCCAGAAGACGAGACTGGGCTTCTTTATAGAATCGTGGCCTCAGGGGCCACGTGTGCAAGAATGCCCATTTCAAGCACAGTCCTTTGAAGACCTAGCTTTCAGACTTGCTCATCATCACTTCTACCACATTCTATTGGTCAAATCAATTCAGGAGGTCAGCATGGGTTTCAGTGGGTGGAGAAACTAGACTCTACTTCTTGCCGTGCCCAATATGGCAATGTCACATTACAAAGGGTTATGAGCACAGGGAGATGTGATTCATTGGGAATCATTATTATAACACTCTAACCAATCTAAGAGATGAACTATAACAAATTATTCAATTTTCTCGTAACTCAACAGGCCTTCTCAGGATCCTCTCTTAAACCCAGTTCAGGTTCATCTTTGGATTTAGTAATCTGAGATTTTCTGCAGACTGATGATGTGCTTTGTCATGCACAATAGGCAGAGTGGATTTATTATTGTAGCTTATTCTAAGAGCAAAGATAGTCACAACAATGGCATAATATCTATGACCATGGATTAGTGTCTGGGGAGGAGTTAATCCTGAGTGTGATATAAAGTATCATGTTCAGATTGTCCCAGAGACTCATGCCTGAGTCCTAAGATAAGATGGATAGGGGAGAAAAAGAACAATTTAAGTTATTTTTAAATAGATTCCCATGATATTGATAATGTTGCTGGTACTCGAACATCATTGGTCTCTCAGTGCTAGAGCTATCAGCTACTCCCCTTTAGCAGTCAGGGACGGAAGGGCCTTTTCCTGTGAGCATCATCAGTGCTGGTCCAAACATCATGATTAGTTTGGTGTCAGTGCCTTCCAAGAATATCCAAGACTATCCTTTGGCATAGGAACTATGATACCCTAAGCTTATTGATTTAGCCCCCCCTTCCTTCTCACACACTCTGCCTACCATCCTTTCTGAAGGTCATTGCTGACATCATCTTGACCTTGGGGAGTGATATGAGAAGCTACCTCCATAACAGGAGAGGAAGAAAATGGCAGTGCTATCTAAGAATTCTGGATAGCAGTTCACAAAAAGTACCTATGGAGCTTAAAAAACATGTATATGTTCTTAGAGCCCACTAAGTATTCTGATTTTAATGGGATGTCTGAAGTTGAACCAATGAAATTTTAAATAAATTCTTTCCAGATAATCCAGATGCTGGACCAGTTTTCAAAATCTTTGGACTAAACACAGGGGGATACTGGAGGGAGACTGCTTTTCCCTTAGTTCTTGGGCATGCAGCCAGATTACTTTGAGACTATTGCTGTCATGTGGGGATCATGTATATTTACTGGCTCACCTTGCACAAGGACTGCAATGATATGTGTTCAACTCAGTTCTGTAGCCATTATATAAATGCTTCTAGCCACCATTTTTATCACTTTTCACCATGAAAAAATGTCATGTGTTTTTCAAATATCTGACTTATAAAATGATTTTGGCAATATCACCTTTTGCAAATTGAAGATGGCCTGAACTTGGTTGCCTTAGCAACAAATTAGATTGAACATTAACATTTGAATCCAGATGGTCATTCCAGGAAGACAAGAAATAGCCTCAGTCCACTCTGGAATGCACCCATCCTTACTGTCCACATCGACACGTGACATGGTTCTAAGATATCTCATGGTGTCTTGGACCTGATTTGGAGCTATGCACATTTTTGAAAGCTGGATTATGTTTTTCTCTGAATTGCAGACAGCAGTGTAGAGTAAAACTGATCATTGACTTTGAAGGCAAAACACTTCTAGTGTCTGATTCGGGGCCATCATTGTTAGAATCGTATAGGGTTCCCTTATAGCTTATTTTTCTCTACAGAAGAATGACTATAGATGGGCCCTGTTGGTTGACTCATTCATTTATTCAAATATCTTTTTAGTGATAACACACCTTTAGCCAGACCCTGTCCTAGGTCCTGGGGATACAAGTATGGTTATTATAATTTCTGCCCTCAACGAGCACAAGTCTGGAGAGGAAATGATATTTAAATCGCTGTTGTATGTTGTGAGAAAGGATGCCATAAAGATATTTGCAAAACTGGCGGAGGCCAGAGGAGCACAGATGAGCTTGGGACTCTCCCTCTCTGAGTGGGTCAGGAAAGACACCCTCAAGGAGCCACAACTCACTGGAGGAGGAAGTCTGTACAGTGCAGAGAGAGGGGATGTAAGTGCACCTTTGCAGAAAGAATTGTGTTTGTAAAGGCCAGAGCTGGAAACTCCATGGTGCATTCAGGGCATGCTAGGTGCTCTGATGTGTCTGGCACAAAAAGAGAAAGGAAAGGCCCTGCATGGGCTTTAGAGAATGGTAACTACCTGAGGGGGTCTGAGCGGATGGAGCAGCATGAGCAGATGCACCACTTAGAAAGTCGACAGCAATTCTGAGGATGAATTAAAAGAAGACAACAGAACAATGTGGGTTATTTCGGTAGCTGAGGCAAAGAATGATTGGATTTTCCACCGATGAGGCTATACTGAGGGAATAGGTATTCGGTGGCCATTTGGATGTGGGATTTGAGGAAGAGGGTGGAGTTGAGAAGCCTTCCAGCCTGTGGATAATGGGTTTACTTTATATTAAGAAAGAAATATAGGAGCAGAAGCAGTTTTGATAATTCAGATCTCAATTTGGAATTACTAAAAATGTCAAGATGGTTAAAAAAACCCCAACCCTTATTTTTAAAAATCTATCAGGGTTGACATCTTAATGTTTTGCAGACTTAATATCACAGAGGCTTTTTGATTTTGCCCCTCTGCCTCACCCCCCACACACTTGCACACTCTGCCTACCATCCCTTCTGAGTACCTCCTAACAAAACAACATGCAAAAAACGTCCTGCCAGATCAAGCCATTACTTAATGTAAACCTTGATGGGTGATAGGAAGCTAGGTAAGTGAATAAAGTGATAATAATATTTGTATTGTATTTTGTAATATAAAAAAACGTTTCTACCTAATCCACCTCACTATGTTTACAAGCCTGTAAGGAAAATACATGTATTATTTGTAACCACTGATGGAGAAACACACACACACACACACACACACACACACACACACACACACACACAGAATAGCACAAAGACAATGCTGGAAGAAGACTGGACCAAGTCAGAGTGGATTCAAACACCATCTCTATAGATAATGCACGTGAATGAACTTAGATACATCATCATTCTCTCCGAGCCCCGAAACCGACCCTGTGGAATGGGGTTGGTGGTTTTATGAGGATCGCATGCTATAATGGATGTGCCCAATAACGGTTTAACTAAAGGATGTTCAAATTCCAGGCATCATCACTGTCACTGTCATCCTGATCACCAAACAGTGCAGGCAGATCACTGGAACAAGCCTGAAACCATTGGAACTGTCTTAGCATTACTTCTTAAGATCATATTTAAAATATTTCATAACTGCTGTTCTTGGTTGCCTGGGCAATGGGGGAATCTTTGCTAACCAGAGCCTTCTAGCTACCCTGCTGGTCACAGTTGGTAGACACCTGGCCTATAAATCAGATCCTGTGGAGAATCTGGGACTGGGTCCCTCTGGTTCTAATCAAGCTAAGAATTGTAAGGGGCTAGAATGGCAAATGTGAAGGAGTGGGTGGAGAACAGAGGGAGGTGATGAGTAGAGAGAATGAAGCAGGTTTGCAGAGAAAGCAGAGAGGCTGTGAAGGGAGAGGGAGAGAAAGATGGAGAGAGACAGAGCCAGCTGCAGCCTCAGTTTCTGTTGTGGGTTTTGGTTCCCCAAAGCTTCACTGACCTGAGATTTATGAGTTATCCCCATACCTTTCCAGCAAATCTTCCTCGCTTGATTAAGCCAGGTAGAGGAGGTTTCTATTATTCACAACTAGCCAAGCCTAGGCTAAAACAGATGAGGGGCTATTTTCAGATAATTGGGCCCAAGAGGCTGGAGTCAAGCACACAACCAACGTATCTGTGAAAAATGCACAGAAATTTACATATTCATTCTCAGAAAGATGCCCTATTTGCTTATGGAAGATAGAGCAGTGGAAAAGGGGAAAGTAATAGTATTAGGCCAGTTCTGAATGGGATTGAGACTGACCCAATGACCTACATCTGATGACATGCTGCCAGAAAGACAGAGAGAGAGGGGAACTCAACATTCTGGTTTTCAACAAAGCAAGCGAGATAATAATGCACAGTGTGGATTACGAAGAATTTAATCTTGAGGAACTTGCGGGGCTTGCAAGAACATCTGCTCCTACTCATGCTGCTTTGGGTCCTGGCTCTCTCAGGAGGACTGTGGAGTATGTGTGTGCGCACGCGCACATGTCCTTGTAATGCGCATATGCTTACATGCATTCATGCATGAAGATGTGGGTATTACAAGGAATGCAATAAACAGCTAAAATCAAAAGCTCCAACAATGACACAATTAAAGAATACATAAAGAAGAGGAAAAAAAGCCCTGGTCCTATTGTTCAAAACAGTACTCTAAATATTTTCACGTATCTCCCTCTACATTTTTTCTTTTTCCCTATTCATTTTTACATTGCTTCAGTCATTCTTGATATACAATTTTTCATTCTGTTTTTGTGACTTATTTTATTATATAACATTATACTCTTGATTCTTGAACCTCTTAATAAACATTTTTAATGATTCTAATGTTCCATCATGACAAATACCATCATTTACCTAAAAATTCTCTATTTTTGATATTTCAGCAGTTTTATTTTACAATTTTAAATGATATCTCATTGATTCGTTTTGTTAGCACAAGTGGTTTATTTTTATTTTTATTTTTTATTTTACGCCTGTAGGCTGGACTTGAATTGATGAGTGTATAGCAGATAATGACCTTTCTCAAGTGCTTCACAGATGGTTGCTTTCAGTAGCAACATGTGAGCACTAGGTGATATAGTTTGTGGATGACCTTTTTAGGACTGTGAGATTTTTTAAAAAATAACTTCAGGGTTAAAATTTAATATTAGAGAAGTTAATTCCTCTCTGCCCTGAGGACTTTCAATCTTTAATTGCTCCCTTTAAAATGAAAACACCGTGATGCCTTGGGACAAGATACCCCATTCAGTGGCTGGATCCATAAACAAAATCCTACAGAAGAATGTCTGAAGCTAGAAACCTATCTGTTGCTCACACTGGTCCCCACCTTACTCTCTCACCTTTACCTGTTTGGCCTGGCCATATTCAAACCAGCTTGTTTGGGACAGGTGAAGTACTCTCACAAATGGTGGTATGGGGAGTCATCCTGATCCATTTGAGATGTGCCAGACTCTTCTGTCTCTTTCATATAGGAATCCACCTTCTTACCCTTCTAGGCCCTCTTGGCTTTTGCCCTAGTTTCAAAAAAAAAAATTCTTCAAATTCTCCAGAGCAACAGGAGGAGCCCCGGGTCGGGCCGAGCTTCTCTGTAACATCCAAATTCAATGCTGTTTGCCACCTGAGGACGAGATGTGGTAGAGGCGAGTGAGATGTTCACCAAAATTCACCATTTTTCTGGACACATAGATAGACAAAACTGAAAACTGAGCTGTGGGGTATGCCTGAGTGCTGGCAATGGAAAGTGGGTGGAAGTGACGTGTGTCACTCCTATGCCTGGCTCATAGAAACACATGTGGATCCATTCCTTCCTTTGTCTCTTTGTATTTCAGCCAGGTCTTACAGATGATCTGAAGGCCCAAGGAAATGATGGAGACACCAAATAAAAAGTCATTCAGGAGAACCTGAATGACTGAGTAAAGAAGATCTCACACCCACACAACTTCCATACACTCACCTATCTTAGACCAGGGACTGCATGTGTGTGCATGTATGTGTGTGTGTGTGTGTGTGTGTATCATTATTTTCATTTTTCACCCATATAAGGTCATCTATTTTTGTACTTTCACATAGAAGTAGTTCAATTACAGAACACTTGGAGGATGTGGTATGGTACAAAGAGCCCAGAGTCACCAAATTCACTCTGTGACTTTGAAGACCCCTCTCCTTTTTTGACCTTGGTTTCTCCATTAATAAAACCAGGAAGCTATTCTAAACCACACATGAGAAATTTTCTAGACCTAACATTTTATTCATTTGAAAAATTGCGAGTGACACAAAAGCTACAAATGTAATGTCTTAAAAAAACATTTAAATTTGACACCTTGAAAAATATTAGGTGTAACAGTTACAAACAACACAGAAGTTGAACATAAAATTCCTGAAAACGTAAACAGAATGTGCTAAACACAACTGAAGCATTAGATTTTAATATATTTCTTCAGAATTTGATATATATATATAAATAACATCATATATGTGTATATATGTACACACACATGCAAACATAATGTATCATGTGGCATACTTCTGTACTTACAGAACTTGAAATCCTTTGAATGTGAATTCTTTCCTATGTCCTTGATTTTTATATTATATATATATATAAAATATTTTATATGAATTATCTATTTATTTTAATTTTCTTCTAGCCAAGCAATTATATATAATGTTATTATGTTACAAAAATAAAATCATTTCATTTTTATTATTTATTTATTTATTTTATTATTTAATTCTATTAGAAGAATAATTTTTAAACATTTCTAAATATAATTTTATCCAATTAAAATGAAAATCTTAGTTTCTTAGAAGTGAAGACACTTTATCTTAATACCTAGACCTTAAATCAAATAGGAGTTTCAAATGAAGATTATAAACTGTCTAGAAAGTAATGAATAAAGAAAAAGAGAGAGCCTACTTAATAACAAAACATCTAGCAGCAGCTAATGCTATATTCAGTGTAAAGTGGCCCAAGAATTTTAACTTTACAAACTAGTAATAAGTAACAAAATAAAATAAATGAAATAAATATGCACATTTGGTGAAGCAGATAAAGTAAGTATAATATAAAATACTAGAAAAAAGAAACATGATATAACCATAAATAGAAAAGAAGTTTAATGCATATATAAATTTAAAGAGATTATTATGTATATAACCTAAGGCAATATATTTTAAAATCTAGAGAGTGATGATATTTCTAAGAAAAAAATTAAATGCAATCAAGGAGTAGAAAACCATGAAGGAGTTTAAGAAATTTACTTAAACATCTGTTATAAAAATGCTATCAGGTCTGGATCCTTTTTCCAGCTGATTTTTTTAAATTCGGCATTTAACAAAAGATAATTCAAATGATAGTTAAATTATTTTGGTCCATATTAAAATAAAAATAACCCTTTCCTATTCATATTTTGTATCAAACACAATCTTAATACCAAAAAGGGTAAAACTGATGCAAAAAATAAAACCAATGATCAATTTGCTTATGAATACAGGTGGAAAATTTTTAATAAGTAGAATCAATCAGTGCATCAAAAGGATAAACTATGATTAAGCAAAGATTATTCCAAAGATGATCATCACCAGTGAATATATTAAGACAATGTATTATAAACAGAAATTAATGGAAAAAGCAATATAGTTGAATCAATAGATGCGGAAGAGACATCTGTTACTGTGCCACCAATACTGTTTTCTCTTATTCTGGTAACTAAATCCAAAGCTTTCCTCTGGGATGCATCTGCTTCTCTCCTCTCAGTGAATAGCATTGGATGGGACTTTTCCTGGTTCAGGGGTGAATGAAGCTTGTGCTCTACATCTGAGCCAATCAGCTCATTACATAACCCTGGTCATAGTGATTCTCTGATTCAGGGGCAAGTCTATGGCTCTCCCAAAGCCAGTGAGATGAAATAAGATATTTTCTGGAATCCTTAGAATACTTACCATATTCACCATCACTGGATTTGAAGCAAATGCACGAGTTTTAGAGTTGTTACTGCCTATCAGGTGGCCCCAGGGGGAGATTCTGTAAGAGTCACCAGATCTTGGTGACACGGTTTGAGCCCTTATATCAAGCTAGCCTCACATCATGTTTATCCTGAGCATTTTCAGTTATAAAAGCCAATGCATTCACTTTTTGCTTAAGCAAATTTGAGTTAAGATGTCCTGGCACTTGTCACAGAGCAAGTTGTCATTGGTATATACGCTAAAATACATTTGATAAAAGTCAGTAGACATATTAATGAAAACTTTAACTAAAATAGGAACTGATGCTCACTACTTAAATATAATAAAGGCTCTTAAGAAGTCTCAGTAAACCTCATATTAAAGGGTAAAATACTGAAGTAATTTCCTTTAAAATCAAGAATAAGACAGGCTCACCTTCTCCATTTCTATTTGATATTGTTTTGGTGGATTATTTAAGCAATGCATTTAGTCAAGGAATAAAATACTCAGGAAAAATACTGAAAAAAATTGAAACTATTTGCAGATGATGTGACAGTAAACTTAGAAAAGAGAGACTGTTTTAAAAACTATTGGAATTTATATAGGAATTGCTAAGTTGGCTAAAACTGATCTAAATACATAAAAATCAATAGCAATAAGTCCTATTCATAAAATAGACAAATACTCTGAGACAAGTAAGAATACATTTGACAAGAATGGTTTTGGACTTATGCTTTGAAAAAGTAAATAAACAATATACTTTATTGAAGACATAAAACATTTCCTGAACAAATAGAAAGAAATACCATACATAGAATGAGAAAACTTAATAAAGTAACTATGTTAGTCTTACCAAAAAAAAGTATGTTAATGGATCACAATTTCATTCAGACTCATTATGACTTAAACTCATAAAATTAATTACCAAATTATTTTAAAGTTTATGTGGAAGACTACATGACTAAGAAACCAATAAATTGAGACTTAAAAGACAATAGAAAAAATCAGTGAAACTAAGAACAGTTTTCTTTTTGAAAGGATAAACAAACTTGATGAACTTTTAGCTAGACAAACTAATAAAAAGAGAGATGAGACTCAAATAAAATTAGAACTGAAAGAAGAGATATTAAAATTGATAACACATCCATTTATGATAAAAGCTCTCAATAAAATAGGTATAGAAGGAAAGTACCTCAACATAATAAAGACCATATATGACAAACCTGTACCTCCCATCATACTCAACAATGGAAAACTGAAAGCTTTTCCTCCAAGATCAAGAGCAAGACAAGGATGCCTACTCTTAATACTTTTATTCAACAAAATACTGGAAGTCATTACCAAAAAAAAAGAAATAAAAGACATTCAAATTAGAAAGGAAGAAGTAATACTGCCACTATTTGCAGATGACATGATTTTATATATACAAAATCCTGAAGATTCCACCAAAAAACGATTAGAAATAATAAGTGAATACAGTAAGGTTTCAGGATACTAAATCAATCAAAGTTTCAGGATACAAACATCTACTGTGTTTCTATACACTAACAATGGACTGTGAGAAAAGGAAATAAAGAAAAAGAATATCCAGCAATAAGCAAAAAAGGAGGAGAAAGACCTGTATGCTGGACACTACAAGACATTGTCAAAAGAACTTAAAGACATAAAGAAATGGAAAGATGGAAAGATATTTCATGCTTGTGGTTTGGAATAATTAACATTGTTAAAACATCAATATTGCCTAAAGGAGTCTAGATTCAGTGCAATCCTTTTCAAAATCCCAATGACATTTTTCACAGAAGTAGGACAAAAAATCCTAAAATCTGTGTGGAACCACAAAAGACCTAGAGCAATCCTGAGAAAAAGGAACAAAGCTGGAGGTATCACACTCCCTGATTCCAAACGATACTACAAAGCTACAACAATCAAAACGGTATAATATTTGCAGAAAAACAGACACACAGACAAATGGAACAGAACTGACAGCCCAGGAATAAACCCACATATATATGGACAACTAATGATAAATGAGCCAAGAACACACAATAGAAAAAGGAACATCTCTGTAATAAATTGTGTTGGAAAAACTGGACAGCCACTATCTTACATCACACACAAAAATAACCTCACTATGAATTAAGGGCTTGAGTGCAATAAAATACATGAAAGAAAATATAGGCATTAAGCCTCTTGACATCATTCTTAGTGACGTTTTTGTGAATTTGACTCCAACAGCAAGAAAAACAAACAAAAAAACAAACAAATGAGTCTACATCAAACTAAAAAGCTCTGCATAGCAAAGGAATCCATCGACAAAACAAAAAGGCAACCAACCAAATGGGATAAGATATTTGCAAGTGATATTTCTGACAAGGGGTTATTATCCAAAATATATAAAGAACTCATACAATTCAACAATAACAAAAACAATTAAAAATTATGCTAAGTGAAATACGCCAGACAGAAAAAGACAAATACTGCATGGCATCAATCTAAAAAAAAAAAAAAACAAAAACAAAAACAACAAACAAACCAACAACAAAAACTAGACAAAGAAAAAGGAACCACCATTTCCTTTTTTAAAACTTATAATAGAGTCATCATAAATAAATAAATAAAATAGTATATTATTGCCCCAGAAACAGAAAATAATTCAGTGGAACAGAACAGAATTTCCAGGGTGGATCCAACTGTATATGAGTACATAAAGGTGACAAAAGCTAACTTTTAATTCCGTAAAATTTACCAATGTATTTTGTTTGAAGAAGTTTGGGTATCATGTAAGATATTTTCTTGATAAACTAAAGGAAAAAACTAGTCTACTGGGAACAAAATTATGAATTACATTTAGAGTATCTGCAATGCATATCAAGAATGATCTCTCCAAAAAAAAGTAACTCCTCTCTTCGATAGGAAAGAGAACTCTTTTGTTAAACCCGGTCTGAATTTTTTAAAGAGAAAATTATATGCTGCCTATTCATGGGTGACCAGAGAGTTAAATCTGATAATAGACCAATTTATCTTGAAACACAATAATGAAATTATAGAGAAAAAGATGATAACTGATAGATTCATTAAATCTAAGTTGCTGTTGTTCTAAAATGGAGTTGTTATAATGCAAAAAAGAAAAAAATAAAAAATCACGAAGAATGTAGTTAATTGAATGTAGTATTTATACAAATTGTTGAATGAACAATTATTGTGCAATAAAAGGTTGTTGAAAGGCAAAATATTTGAAGGGGGAAGCAGCCTCAAGTAATTTGTGACCATATTATTTTCTGTTTCAGAAGAAAATGTTAAAGGAAATACAAGAAAACTAAGATAATGCAAATTAGTGTATTATTATTCCTGTCAGGACAGGACTTGGCACAGCCCATGGCCCAAACACAGCCTTCCCTCTGTTTTTGTAACTAAAGTTTTATTGGAATATGGCCACTCACATTTGTTACCTACTGTCTATGACTACTTTTACACCACCTACTTGGATTAAAAGAAAACTTAATTCTAAAAATAGAGCAGAATATAGTCTCTGGCAACTCAATAAATTTAGGAAGACATTACCCAAATAGGAACAAAGAAACAAAAACCCAAACCATTTGGAAATTTTAAAAATCTAATCACAATTAAAATTGAAAAAAGAAATCAAAACCATAGTTTGTTCCAGATATTTTAGAAAACAGAGATAACTATTATGCTTCATACAAAAACTTAGGGAATGCTGTCCAAATTGCATATTTCATTGTTTCATTACATACAAAAACAGTGAAATTAAGTTACTGAAAGCATTTGATTTAAAAAGAAAAACTTACAACATGAATATGTGAGGTAAGAAGGAGTAACTAATAAGGTAAAAAGAAACAAAAAGTAAATTTGAAAGACATCTTTAAGATTTAATTTGTTGGAGAAAAGCAATAATAGAATAGATAAACCAACAGCTAATGAGATCAACAAAAAATAGAATATAAAAACATATTAAAAGACACCTAACAAGAGAGCTACATAAACCAACCAAACAAAAAAATACACCCAACACAAAAACACATAAAACAAGTTCATAAAACTAAAAAGAGAAATATACAAATCTACAATTGTAGTTGGAAGCTTCAATATTTCTCTACTAGTTCTTGACAGAACTGTAGATAGAAAATCATTAAGACTAGAGAATAAGAGCTGAACAAAACTATAAACCACCTTGATGTAATTAGCACTTATAGCATGTTACACCTAATGGCAATATATATTATTTTCTTGTGCACCTGACACATTCACCACAATAGACCATATACTGAGCTATCAAACAAAACTCAACAAATATAAAAGAACTGCCATCATAGAAAATGTGTGTTCTCTGATCACAGAAGATTTAAACTAAAATCAATAACAGGAAGATATACCTGAAAGTCTCCCAATATTTGTAAATCACACAAAGCACTGATAAAGAATCCATGAGTTAAAGAATATATCACTAGGGAAACTAAAGAATATTGAATTGATTGAAAATGAAAACATAGTACATTCAATTTTGTGGAATAGTAGGAGACAGCTACAGCATTAAAATGCCTATGCTAAAAAATAAGAAAGTTCTCATGTTAATAATTTAGGCTTCACATTAAGAAACTGGAAAAAAAGAGAACAAATTAAATGTGAAGGAAACAGAAGGGAGGAAATAATAAAGAGTAGAAAGCAGTGAAATTGAAAACATAAAACCAATAAAATAATGAAATCAAAAGCTGATTCTTAAAAAAAATCAATAAAATTGACTGTCTAGTCAGAATGATCATGAAAGAAAAGGAAAAAAAGATACAAATCATTAATATCAAGAGTGAGAGAGGAGACATCACAATAGATATTTGAGACATTAAAAGGATAAAAAGGGGAATACTATGAACAGTTCTATGCCAATATATTTGATAACATAGATTAAATAAATTGAAAGACAGAAACTACAAAAACTCATTTATGACTTAGATAACCAAATTATTTCCATGTTTATTAAATAACTTGAATTTGTAATTTAAAGACCTTTCCACCAAGAAAAATCCAGACCCAAATGGTTTAACTGAAGAATTCTACCAAAAACTTAAGAAAAAAATATATTACAAAGTAATAGTAGTATTTTTAATAAGTGGTTCTGGAATAGATATCCATATGTAAAAATGAACCTTGATCCACCATATCTCACACTACATATAAAAATAAATCTAAAACAAAACATAGAAAAAAACATTTTGTGACCTTGGGTTAGACTCACATTTTTTAGATATGACACAAAAAGCCATGAAACAAAAAATATTTGATTAGTTGGAGCTTATCAAAATTAAAAACTTATACTGTTCAAAAAACACTATCAAAGAAATATTGAGATGTTGTGTCCAGGGACAAAATATGTGAAAAACACATATCTGATAAAGGTTTTGTATCCGGAATCTATAAAGAGCTCTTAAAACATAATCATACAAACATAATCCAATTTTTTACAATGAGGAAGTGATTTGAACAAATACTTCACTAAAGAAGATATAATGCTTTAAAAAACTCTTAAATTAACACCATTAGTTAGGGAAACCCAAATTAAAACCATAATGAGATCTTAGCCCTCACCCATTTACCTATTAATATGGCCAAAGAAGTGGGAAGGGAAGACAGTACAATGTCCTGACAAGGATATAAAATGACTAGGACTCATATATATTGCTGCTGGGAATGCAAATGGTACAGCCACTTTGGAAAACATAGCAGTGGTTTCTTGTAAAGTTAAGCACATACTTTACACATGACCCATCACACCCAATCTTAGATATTTACCAAGAGAAATAAAAATATACGCCTACTGAAGGACTTGTACACAAATATTGACAGTAGTCTTATTCACAAAAATAACACTGGAAACAATCTAAATTGTCATCTATGAATGGATAAACCATAGTATGTTCATGCAATGGAATATTATTCTGTAAAGAGAAAATAAATGTAATGGATAATAACTAATCTTACTATGGTGGTCATTTTGTAATATATATATATGTCTCAAATCATTACCTTAAACTGATACAATCTTACATGTCAATTATATCTCAATAAGACAGGAAACAAAAAGAAACAAGCTACTGATACATACAGTAACATGAATAAAACTTGAAAGCATTATGCTTCATAGAAGAAATTAGATTCAAAAAAGCTACATCTTGTAGGATTCTATGTATATGACATTCTGGAAATAGCAAAACTATAGGGACAAAAATCAGATCAGTGATTCTCAGGGCCTGGAGAAAGACAGAAAAAGGAGCTTGGAGAAACTTTTTGAGGTTATGGAAATATTCTACATCTCAATAGTAATAGTGGTTATATAATTGTACATATTTGTCAAAATTCATTAAATTGTCCCACTAAAGGGTAACTTATATATAAATAATACTTTTAAAAAAAACCCTTGATTAAATTAATACACAAAAAATTACTTATAATAAAATAATCATGGACAAAGATAAAATTAAAATATTAGCACTATATTTTCCTCAACCCTACCACTATTCTATTTGAAAACCTGGATGAACTTACAAATGATCAGAAACTAATAAATTTGACTAAAAAGAAAGGAAACCCTAAATAAATCAATAACCATAAAATAAACTAAACCAGTATACCCCTACCTATCCCCTCCCCAAAGCACTAGGACATTTAGTTTTATGAGGAAATATTTTCAGTCCTTCAAAAAATACATAGTTCTTACATCAGTGAAATGGTACTAGGCCACAGAAAAAAGAAAGACAACTTAAGAATTCTTGTTTTGAGGCCAGTCGAACAGACAAAGCAAAACTTTACAAAGATAGACTGAAACACCCCAGGCCAAACTTACTTATGAATATGATGCAAAAATTCTACATTAAATACTGTCAACTTAGCAGCCCATTAAAATAACTCTATGCCATGATGAAATGAGATTGATTCTGGCTGTACTAGATGATTCAATATTAGGAAATTGCCTTAATTCATTTCATAATAGTAAGAGGTCAGAGAAGATCCTCTGATCATTTCTGACAGCACAGTTTGATACCTTTCCCTGGATTTCACACAGCTCACCCTACACTGAATTCAGATCTCTGCCTAAATGACACCTCCTCAGAGTAGCCTTCTGGGATTACATCCTTTGAAATTTTGCTTCCTCTCCAGCCCAGCAACATCCCTCTCCATGAGAGTAAAGACTCTGTTGACTGCCTCCAGTACTGCTAGGCACTGCTCAATAAATACTTGTTGCATAAATGTCAAATAATACCTACTATGCTTTTAAAGGAATTCAACATCCAGTCCTGATAAAGGCTTGGTGAAGTGGAAATAAATGGTTATTTTTTTCAATATGATAAAAGAGAAGTATTGGCCAGGATGTGGAGAAAAGGGAACCCTCATACATTGTTGGTGGGATTGCAAATTGGTACAGTCACTATGGAAAACAGTATGAAGGTTTTCCCCAAATTAAAAAATGAATATACCTTTTGACCCAGCAATTGCACTTAGGATATTTATCCAAAGAAAAGCAAAACAATAATTCGTAAAGATCTATGCACTCTAATATTCATGGCAGCACAATTTATAATAGCCAAGATATGGAAGCAACCTAAATGCCCAACAACAGACAACTGAATAAAGAAATTATGGTTCATATATACAATGGAATATTACTCAGCCATTAAAAAAATGAAACCCTACCATTTGCAATGACATAGATGGACCTAGAGGTTATTATGCTGAGTGAAATAAGTCAGACAGAGAAAGGTAAATACCATGTGATTTCACTTATATGTGGAATCTAAGGAAGAAAAAGAACAAACTAATCAAAAACAGACTCGCAAATATAGTGGACAATTTGATGACAGAGGGAGGGGGAATGAGAGAATAGGGTGAAGGGTTAATGAAGTACAAATTAGTAGTTGATAGTTAGTCATGGTAATGGGGAGCATGGCAGAGGAAATGCAGTTAGCATTAATACGATGGCTAGGTAGAGGGCCAGGGGAGGAAGGGAGCAATTGGAGGGATAGTTTTATGAACAATACAGATGTCTAACCAATGTACTGTATACTTGAAACTAATTTAAATAAATTTAGAAAGCAAATATGATGTACAGCAAACAAAACACAACAGAAGTAATAATCAGTTTGAAATGTAATACAAGAAAAATCCTGTACATAGAAGTTATCAAGAAAAAAAAAATCTAGAAACAAGCTTAACTAGAAATGTGAAGTATATGCATGAATAAAGCTATGAAATTCGATCGAGAAATATAAAAGATTTTATAATGTTAGATAAGCAATTGAATATTGTAAGGTAGCAATTCTTCCAAATTAACATATAAATTCAACACAAGTACCATGTAAATCCAATATAGTTTATATTGTAACTTAACAAAATTCCCTACTACTTATCTGGAAAAATAAATAGGTGAGAATATCCGAGAAGGTTTCGAAAAAGAAAGGGGAATAATCAATCAGATATTAGTAATGTGCTATTAAAGTACAAAGTTAAACCATGTGGTGATGCTATAGAACAGGCAGAGCAGACAACACAACAAAATAGAGTCCAGGAATAATATACAGAATATCTGCTTTCTCCTCCTCCACTCCCTCTCTCTATATATGTATGTATATATGTATATATATAAATTTACATATGTATATATGTATATATATATATAAATTAATTAAGTGTAAAAGGCAACAGTAGAGGTTAGTGGTTAAATGGTTGGAAATAGGTTGAAATCCCACTCTGCCTATTCTAGCTATGGAACCATAGGCAAGTTCCTTAGCCTTTCTGGAAAGCATTATTCTCCTGGGTAGTGGATGAAAGATAGGATAGCAATAGTAACTACCTCATATGTTTTTGTTATATTTAAGTGAAACAATGTATAAAAATGCTGCCATAGGGCCTGACATCTAACATTTAGTAAATGTTCAACAAATATTAGTGTACACACTCACACATATAACACATAGGTATATATATATATTAATCAAACATTTTTTCTCTACCGACTTAAAATAATTATATATACACATACACATATATATGTACGTGTGTGTGTGTGTGTGTGTGTGTTTTACATCTGTAGAGAAAAGACATTTGATTAATTAAGATGACTGATTAGCTATTTTGGGCAAAATGGTTCCATGGCAGTGATGTATGCACGAGGGTGTTTCTCTTCACCATTATTCATAATGATGAAACATTAATTCACATGATTATGAAAAGTGTGATAAGTGTACATATAGTGAACTACATGCTATGTAGTACTCAGCAGTCAGTAACAATGAACACAGGAGGTCTCTAGTCAGTACACTGAAATAAAAATATATTCCTAACACATTGTTGAGTCAGACAAGAGATTACAGGGTGATTACAGGGTGACCTGCAATTAATAACTGTGTTTATGAATTTAAATTTGTTCTCTTCCTATAGTGGGTTGAATGGACTGTGTGTGTTCTTTTTTTGGAAATAGTCTTTGCAATGTTATTACATTAAGAATTTCAAGATGTGATCATACTGGATTAGCGTGGGCCCTAAACCCAAAGACAAGCATCCTTATAAAAGAAGAGAGGGGCAGAAGACACACAGATGGCCAGGTGAGGGTGGAGGCAGGTGCTGGAGTGAGGCAGCTGCAAGCCAAGGACTGCCAAGGACTGCAGGCAGCTGCCAGCAGCTCAGAGAGGGAACTGAACACATTCTCTTTAGAGCCTCCAGAAAGAACCAAACCTGCTAATACCTTGATTTTGGACTTCTGGGCTCCAAAACTGGGAAAGAATAAATTTCAGCTATGTTTAAGCTACCACTTTTGAGGTAATTTTTTACAGAAGGTACAGGAAACTAATATAATTCCCAATCTCATCAAATCCCAGTATTTATCTTTGAAAAATCCCCTCTCATTCACCATGTCCTTAAGCTCCTTCCCACCCCACCTGCACCCTCCTAGGACCCACTGGCTTTCTATTTGCTGCCCCTAAGTTAAATGGAAAAAAATTGCTTGCAACCTGACCCTATGCATAATTCATGGCTGACTAGAGCTGTATCTGCTTTGTCAGCTTTTGATCCACTGGTTATAGAGATAATAGTGTTATCTGTATTAGAGTAACAGTGCCCAATAATAGGGAAATGAGTAAGTAAATTAGAATCCATCAACTTGATGGAATATTATATAGTCACTGAATTAAAGATGATAAAGACTAGCAACATGGGGGAAAAAAGGTTTTGACATAACACTAAGTGGAAGAAAGTATGCTATCAGATCATATCTACAATACAATAATAAGTATGAACAAATTCTTCCTAGATGGGCAAGGAGTCAAACAGTTTAATTTTGGATACTGTGGGAGTGTGAGTGTGTTTCTTATTTCTTTCATTTACAGTCTTAGGGAGGTAATGGTATTTGTGCTATAGTAAAACAGAAAACAAAAAAGGTCACCAAAACCTACACTTTACCCCAGGGTGCCATAGAAGCAATAGAAGGAGAAAAGGTAGCAACAGATCACTAGGCAAAGGGCCCTGTCTAGAAGCTCTACCAAACTTTGTCCTGAAAGAGAATTGAGCATATTACAGTATGGAACCTTGTGTTTTTGAATGAAGTGCAAGTTCTCACTGGTAAATTCCTAGTAAATCTTACTAGTCACTAGGCGTGACATAACCTGTAGGTAATGCCATGTCCAAGACTTTCTAGGATGTGCCCTTATTGTATTTAACCTACTCCCACCCCAAACACTGGTGCTGCTCCTTGTGAATATTCCTTATCTCCTAAACGTCCCTTGTTTTCTTCCCCACAAACACACACACAAAGCACCGTTCCTTTATCCTTTCTCCTGTTTTTGAATGAACAAAACACCTGGTTTTCCTTCGAGTCTCAGCTTGACTGCAAAATCATCCCTCAAGTCTTTGGGGATTTCCCTGGTCAGGCCAGTTCCGCTGGTATGCTTCCAGAAGAAAGCTTTGGCTGATGTAGATGAAGACACTGAGTTCGAGAGACGCATCCCATCCCAGGAGGCCATATGGAGCACAGCATCCTGGAGACTGAGCAGCTTCCCTAGCCCTGCATCTCCAAGATCGGGGGCAGGGGCAGAGTTCCTCAGGGCAGTAGGTTTTCAGGCTGTTGCATCTGGGATTGTAAATGTCAGAGTGAGCTCTAGCAGCACAATATTAATGAGCGATGGAGGCCAAGGTTCAAGTGCAATGGGTCGAGGAATGAATGGGAGAAAGAGGAAGTGGAAATGGTTAATTGAGAATGTATTTATTAACTTCCTTGGGCTGCTGTAACAAATTACTACAAACTGGGTAGCTTCCATAACAGATATTTATTTTCTGACTGTTTTGGACACTACAACTCTGAAATCAAGAGGTGGGAGGAGCCAAGCTCTCTCTGAAGGCTGTATGAGGGATCTTTCTGGTGGCTGCCAACCATCCTTGGCTGGTAGACACACGACTCCAGTCTCTGCCTCTGTTGTCTCATGGTCTTCTCCCTGTGTCTATCTCTGTGTCCAAATTTCCTTCTTCTTATAAGAATAACCATCATTGGATTAGGCTACCCTAATCCAATATGACCTCAACTTGATTTATTTACATAAGTATAGTTCTCATTTCCAAATAAAGTCATATTCATAGATACTGAAGTTTAGAAATTTAACTAATTTTTTTTTCTGGAGGGTATGCACTTCAATCCAGTATAGACAGTAAACTTCTTAGATAATTTAGGGATAAAATAAAAAATAACAGCTGGAGAAAAATAACAAAATGGCATAATTAATGAACAAGCTAGTATCTATTATCTTTCAAAAGCTCATTTATATTTTGAGGCAAACATTAACTCTTGTCCAATACACTCAAAATGAATGAATAATAGGGAGGTGAGGAAAGCTTGACATTTACTGATCCTACACAATGTTCCAGGAGTTCTCAAACATAAACTCATATTGTCCTCACAGCAATATAGAACAGGCATCCATTCCTGTTACACGACTAAGGAAATTGACATTTGGCTAGCGAGCAATTGAAATGTAGTTTAGTCTAGAATGAAATGTGCTGTAAGTGGAAAATGCACACTGTATTTCAAAATCTGAGTATAAAACAAGAGTGTAAAAGATCTCAATATTTTTAGATTAATTACATGTTAAAATGAAAATGTTTTGGATATACTGCATTAAGTAAATATATTATTGAAATGAACATTTCCTGTTCCTTTTAACTTCCTTGGGCAGAAACAGAAACAAAAACAGAAACAGAAACAATGCGAGCCACGGGTGTCATGTAAAATTTCCCAATAGGCACATTTAAAAAACTTAAAATGCCCCCCAAAGTTACTTTGCGACTTTGGGGGCATTTTGGGGAATGCTGCCTGGAGTGGAGGCTGGCTGTTGCTGCATCAAAGTGGAGCTGTGAAGGGGGCCCCTGGCAAAGTCTGAAGTGACCCCGAGGGCAACCTTTGAACCTTGTTTAGAGAAGTGATTCTTCCCCCAGGGAGGATTTCACTGTTGCTTTTTGCTGAGCTTGAACCATCCAGTCCTGCTCTAGCTCACCCAGAGTTGGGTCAGAATTGGCCCAGGTGCAGCTGCAGGTGGACTCAGAACTGCCCTTTATTTTCTGATTCTCTTTGGAGTCAGGCAAACCCCCGTATAAGCTCTTAAAATGTGCAAGTTCTGATTATATTTCATTTTCTTGGAAAAAAAAAAAAACAAGCTGCTATCAGCCCTTCTCTTCCAGAGGTATCTACATATGGTGTTTCCAGAAAGTTTCTCTCAACCTCATACTTCGTCGATGGAGTTGTCATCTGTAGTGGGTCAAGTGGTAGGCCCGCAAAAGATACGTCCACCTGGAACCTGTGACTTTATTCAGAAGAATAAGGGTCTTTGAAGATACAATGAAGACAAGGACTTTGAGCTAAGAGCATTCTGGTTTAGGGTCAGACCAATCCAGGTGACAGGTATCCTTATGAGAGGAAGGCAGAGGGAGAACTGAGACACAGAGAGAAGAAGGCAATGAGGAGACTGAGACAGAGATTAGAGTTATGCAGCCACAAGCCAACAAATGCCAAAGATTGCCAAGTATACTGGCAACCATCAGAAGCTAGGGGAGAGACATAGAAGAGATTCTCCCTCGGAGCTTCCAGAAGGAACCAGCCCTACCATCACCTTGACTTTGGACTTCTGGCCTCGAGAACTGTGAGAGAATAAATTTCTCTTGTTTTAAGACACCAGTTTGCAACAATTTGTTATGACAGCCGTAGGAAAGCGATGCACCATCAATACCCAGTTTTCTGGTCCCTTCATCATTCAGAACCAAAAGGGAACCCATATTTAATGTCCAGACAGTTCCCTGTGAGCAAGAACTTGATTAAAACTGAGTGGGACACTAGTTCTCTACCCCACTGTGTTCATAAAGAAGAGACAGAAGCTCTTGAGTGCTGTCCAGATTCACTTGGGTTTGGTTAAGTTGTTGATGGTGTGTTTTCAATAAGGCTACAAATAAATGGTGTGTGTGTGTGTGTGTGTGTGTGTGTGTGTGTGTGTGTGTGTGTGTGTGTTGGTGGTGGGGAGAATGCAGCCTTACCAAGGGCACTGACACCCTAGGACTCCTATAGGTCAGGATATATGTTTCCTACCAATGGATTCCTGAGCTGTTGGTCTTGGAGGGCTTTCGGGATACACCAGCTTGCTGATGCTGTCATCATTTCCTTGGATGAGTTCCAGCGAGGAGAGTGACATGAATAAATCAGCATTTTAATAAGACCCCTCTAGCTGCTCTGTGATGAGTAGACTTTGGTGAGTCTAGGCCAAGTGTAGAAGTGAGGATAGCATCTGGGACAGTACTGTGGTCAGGGAAAGAGATGCTGATGGTTGCAGTGGAGGCGGTAAGGTGGAGGCAGGGAGGGGGCAGATCACAGGACCATGTTGGAGACAGCACTTTGAAGACTGTCCACAGGCTGGGCGTGTGTTTGGGAAGAGGAGTAGAGAGTGAAGGGACTCAGAGAGGAGCCCACTTCACGCCAAGCGTGATCACCTTAGGTTCTTCCTCTCCCCATCACAGGCGATGATCTTCGTTATCAACCTGCCAATCATTCATCACGTCCTCCCCACTTACAGGCAAGGTATCAGGCCCCAAAGAATGACTACACAACATCACTCAGGGGCAGGAGACAAAAGTCAGACAGGGTCCCTCTTTTCCACGTGGTTCACAGTCCGCTGTTCCTTCTACCACACTCTCAGTCTATCCTAAGCTTTGGCCTTCACCCTGGCCAGGCGCTGCACTGGCCTTGACCTCCTTCCAGCTGAGGCCTCTGTGATCATGGCCCTTTTGACTAGTGCATGGGTTGATGTAATACACCACTAAAGGAGGTAGCATACACCCAGAAGGATGCCAAGTAGCTAGCTATGTTCTTGACATCATAATCATAAGTCTGGAAATTTATCTAAAGGAAATAACGTAAAGACAGGAAAAAGCAAATACATAAAGCAAATACATTGAAGCCTCATTGTGACAGAGAAATATTGGAGATTGACTGTCATGTGGGGTGGTTAAATAAACTGCGGTGGTGCCACTTGATGGCACAGTATGCAGTTTTTAAAATGCTAATAATGTTGCAACTATGGTATACTTTTAAGTGAGGAAGATGCATTTAAAGTCATAGAGATGCCATAATTATAACTATATAAAAATCATACGCATATAGATAGGAACTAGAAGAAACTATGAAAAAAGAAAAATGTGAGATTCTGAGTAATTAAAATTGTTTTCTGTTCCTATTATTACATTTTTTAAGTATAAACAACTAACTTTTTATAACAAATTTAAAGTTTGTGCTAAACTCCAACTTAATAGCCCCCTATGGGTCTCTATTATTTTGGCATCGGCTGAACTCCCCAAATGTCATTGAGATGAGGAAGGGACCAATGTCAAAGTGGCTTTTTGCCCCAGAAAACATTTTTATTGCTGCCATATCTGTGACTTTGAATGCTCAGGCTTTTTACAAACCTCAACAAAGAAAACTTTGCTTTCCTCAGCTGGAATCCAATGTCACAGGTGCATTTTCTCTGTGCAAACAAATACTCTCAATTTACTGTCAGAAACTTAACAAAGCCAGGATTGCAGCTTTGAAGGTTATACCAAGGGCACCACCACCACAGGACTCCCATAGGTCAGGATATGTTTTCCTCCCATGCATTCCTGAGCCCCTGGCAGAAAACACCAGGGTTTGTGGCTGACAGCTTAGACCTCTGTCCCCCTCTCCACCTGAGTGATACTGGTCAGATGGAAGCCACAGGGTAGTAGAGGGGGAATTCTGTGTCACAAAAGCCTTACCAAGCAAGATAACCTACTCAGGTCTAATTTGGGAATGACTTTCTCATTTACACATGCGACTGAAGTTCTGGCATGATTAACTGGTGTCACCGGAGTTACGTCTATGGGGATGAGGTGACAGCCAGCGGACCACACCAAGTATGGGGCGATTATCGCATATTGCATTGCTCCTGGGCATGGCGAAATAAACTTTGCCATTGCAGCTGCGGGGCTGTTTTTTGACACAAATATACAACAGCCTTTAGCAACATCTTTATTCCCAAGACAAAAATGCAGAATGGAATCTAGGATGCCGTCAAAATATTACACAGGGAGATGATTCTAGTAAAAGACCTAAGTGATGGAGAGGTGCATGTCTGTGATATGTGCATGAAAGGATGGATTTAGGTAAAAACACAAGGACTAGAAGTGAACTTGGCAGAAGAAAGTATGAGACACTTCTCCTTGTCCATATTTCTCTGACATTAAGTAACTCACTGCTCCAGCTAAAAACTGGATAGGTTAACTTGGGGGCGGGGAAAAAAAAACAAATAAAGTCATATATTTGTGAAGCATCTGTTGAGCATCCACTATGTGCTAGGCACTGTTTGAGATGTTGGGGAAACATTGGTAAATAAGACAAAGTCCTTGCTTTGGCGTCAGGTGACACGCCCCCCCACACACACACATACACATACTACAATGCAATGATAATATACTCCAGAATATGACATGGAGGAGTGTATACACGATTTGCAGGAGGTGAGAGGAAATTCTGGAAAAGAGGTAATGATAGTGATGACTGAGAAGCAGGCATTTCCCCAGCAAACAGGAAGTGGGACGTGGAGAGCGGGGGTTCGAAGGCAAAGTATCAACACTGAGGAGCAGCTTCTGTAGGGAACTCATAGCAAACAGTTTGGTGTGGCTGCAACGTAGAGGAGGAAGCAGGACATGTCCAGAAAGGAGGCTAAAGAGGCCATGGGTTCAGGGAACATCTCAAGTGTCACAACGAATGACTCACAGTGTGTTCTACTGGTGAAAGGCTATTCATGTGTCCTGGACCTGTGTGTTTGATAAACTCTGCAGGCTGGTGTGGAGGATGGATCTTGGAGAAAGATGACCAAGGGCAGGGAGATCTAGCTGGAGGCAGGAGTCTTAGAGAAGGTGAGAATCCAATCAGGGCTAAGGTAGGGTGGTAGAAGGGCAGTACAGCACCCCCTCCACACTGGCTCTCAAATCTGGCTGCACAAGGGGATTCTCTGGGCTCCAACTGTACGCATTGCCTGGACCCACCCCTGATGTTTCTGATTCAATAGCTTTAAGGATGAAACGCTGGGGTTTGAAAGCTCAGCCAGGTTCAAAAGCAGCTGATTTGAATGGTCACATCTGCTCTCCCTCCTGTCCTCCCTCTTCTCCTTACTTCTTTTACAGAATTGTCTGTTAAGCACTTATTACATAGCGAGAATTTATTAAGGTTAAAGAGTACCCTGGAAGTTGACAAATAAAGAAAAAGGAAAAGGCTTTTCATCCTTTTAGCATTTCTGAAAATGAACCCCTTGTACACCCCAGGTATAACGTGTGGACACCGCAGGCCACAGGATGCAACAGGCTCCAGCTGCAGAAGTGCTACCTCAGATGCCGTGAACCACCACTTAGGGGCTGGACTTCTTCCCCTAAGTGGTCTGATGGGGTTAAAACTGCATACTGAACATGGTCGCTAGGTATTCCTGTCCATGGTTTGATTATAGAAGTCTTCATCCCGTGGCCCAGGATAGTTTAATTTTTTTATCTTTTTTTTTTTTTAAAGATGATAATTGATTTAAAAATGTGAAGCTTCATCAACTGCCAGGGTTGTTTATAGGGAGTCCTGCCCATTTTGACATCACTATGCAGATGTCTGAAAAGGATTCTTTTTTTTTTTTTTTTTCAAAATTGGTTTGGAACAGGAAACTTTTTTCCAGTATTGAGAAATATTATCCCAACTTGCCTTCTGCAATTTTCCTTTGATGCTGACATGCCACACAGTACATATTTGTGTCAGAAATTCATGTCAGAACCCTCCCAAAGCCAATGGGTCATGCATGCCATTCAGCTACATAAGAGGCAAGGGACAGAGGGCTTTGAATATATTCTAATATGCAGCTGCAGAAACATTCAGGTTGCCTGGGATTTGCAGACGGAGCCATAATGATGACGCCTCCTTCTCCTGAGCTGGCCTCACCTGCTTTCTCTCTTGATCCGCGCCCTCCCTCCCCCCTGCGGCTGCCTTTGCCAGTCCTCATCCTAGCTGAGCGCCTCCTCCAGGGTTTGACAGTTCTAGCTGGGAAGACACAACATGGGCTGGAAGAGGGTTTCCAGGCCAAGGCTGGTCCCAGACCTCAGTCTCCCTCTCTGCTCCAAGGCTGCCTCTTCAACTCACATCTGCAAATTTATAATTACCCCAGATAGACTAGTCATGACTGGGAAATTCAGATCAATTCCACGGTCATTTATCAAGTGCCAGTGGAGGAAGCACTGTGGCTAACTAGGTAAGTGGACAGGCTTTGTAACCTAATGTGGTAGGAATCCAGGTTTCACTTACTAGTTGTGTGATATTAGGCAAGTTATACTCTCTCTCTAAGCCTCGGTATTAAATAGGGATGATGAGCCTCACTTTGCAGGATTGTGAGGCTTCGGATAAAGTATATGATGATGAGCACTCTGAGTGGTATAAGGCAATGATAATAGGGGTCTCAGTGGGGTCCTAGCAGGAAAAAAGATGGATGATTCAAGGAGAGTTTAATAAAGAAACTATTTACGTGGTAGACGGGACAAGGAAAACGAGGCATGGTGCAATGGTGGGGGGTTAATAAGGGAGACTGGGTAGAGGGGGAACAGTTTCCAAAACTTGGAAGGTCACCTTGAGAAGAGCTGGAGCAGTGATGACCTCTCACTCCCTCTCTTGCCCACCTTTTACCTGATGCGGGGAACTCCTGCTAAACAGAAGGCAAGAAGGTGAGGCAGCTCATTGATGTCTGAGACCCAATCTCCTGAGCTGGAGAGCAGGTAGAGAAAGGTGCAGAGACCTGAAGGATGCTAGGAACTGTCTCTGCACTACTGCCATTCACGGAAGACCTACCATATGCCAAGTCCTGGGAACCTGACAGGGAACACAACATATGCTTGGAAGTCTAAGAATTCTGAGCCTCGCTGACAGATGTAGGAAGCAAATAATTGCAGTATAGGGCAGTAATTGCCATTATAACAAGAAGAAACTGCTAATCCAGGTGGTTCGAAGAAAGTGTCTCTGAAAAGATTTTGAGTCCTTCAGAGAGCTGAAGGATGTGTAGACTTTAAAAGCAAGAAAGAAGGCATTGAGATAGAGCATTCAAGAGAGAGGGAAGATGAGAACGAGGGGAGCATGGTGTGGATGTCAAGGAAAGCCTGTAGGTTTGGGGAGGTGGATATAAAAACAGGAGAGGATGCCAGGGAGGCCAGCAAGGGCTGGGTCTGTAAAAGAGGAACCTGCTGGTCAAGTTAAGGAGGAGTTCAGAGTTTATCTCGAGAGCCACTGGGATCTATGGCTAGATTTTAAACAGCAGAGTGGACCAGTAAGATGTGTTTCGGCACGATGGCTTTGGTACCCTCAGGGAGGAAGGTGTTGGCTGTTATAAGAAGTGGCATCTAGGTTCACAGATGTGGCTGGGAAAGGCAGGACTCTCACTGCAACGTAGGGAAATCCTGACATAGTGCAGGGAGAGAATAATCCTAAGACTGAGGCTCCTGGCAAATGTTCCCAGCAAAACAGAACGTCTTGACCAGCAGATAATTCAGTGTTGTACTTGTCGAACCTTAATGTGCATAGGGATCACCTGGAGATCTTGTAACAAGGCAGACCCTGACGTGGCAGATCTGGGGTGGAGCCTGAGATGGCACATTTCTAAAGAGCTCCCAGATGATGCCGATGACAGAACATGCTGTGAGTGGTTAAGAGGCCAACCTCCTCAACCTTCTCTTTTTCACATGAGCTAATTGAAGCCCTGGGAGGGTGTGACTGGTGGTGTATCTGAGTTTGTTGGTGGCAGAGCCTATAGGAGCCTTGCTTTGAGTCTTGCAGTCTGGAGCTCTCGTGGGACCTCAGGACCTGGGAAAGTGTTGGAGGCCAGGCACTCCACTTGCTATGTAAGGGCAAAGGGGAGAAGAAGCATACAACGAGTTGATGAGGCAAGAGTGCTTCCGGCATGTCCTTGGAGAGTGCAAATGGATCTGCCAACATGCGTGATGAGTTCTTCACACACCAGCCTGCTCTGAGGGTATCATGAAAGCTGACATAAATCTCTGGTGTGCTGCCAAAGGCCTGCTTCCCAGACACAGTGATTGGCATGAAGGCTCAGAACACGGGCTTGCTTTGGTACAATCCACTTGCAGAACAATTTGGCAATATGTATCAGGGATTACAAAAGCATTTATTTTGTTCAGTCATGTAATTTCATGTGGTGGAAATATCTAAAATAGAAATATACCAAATAGAAGACAAATTAAAATAACCATGACAATAAATGGCTACTAAGTGGCTATGACTGCAACACATAGCAGGTCCTTAAATGACTTCCTTTTGCTCAATGTCATTTTGTTACAATGTTATAAGCTGCTATAGGAACCTAACTCTTGTTTATATAAATTAGCCTATGATAAGATTGCTTTCGTTATATGTATTTCTCTTAAAGGCACAGAACCTATCCACGATGTTAAATGAGGACTTACCATATATCTAATTCTTACAACACTCCTGAATTGTAGGCTTGAATATTACTTCTCTTACATGCATTTTTAAAAATTTAAACATATAAGATAATTCAGGTTCAGAGAGGTTAATCGGCCCAAAAGTCTTTCATCTTTATAATGTCAGAACTGGAATTTGCATCCAGGTCAATCTGACCTGAAGCCCATGTTCTTCCCACCACAACACGACACCACCATAGACATGAGGTTCATTACAGCGTTATCAGAAATATGGCAGAACAATAGGGGAATGGATAAGTAAATTAGGGTATATATACACTTAATGAACAATTATGAAGTCATTAAGAAAGATAAGCTGTTTCTATGGTGCTATAAAGGCATCATGATTGTGATAAAATGCTTAATGAAAAATTGCAGCAGCAAATTTTATGTAATTATAGTTAGGTAAAAGATGTATGCATAGTAACAAAGATAAAATACAAAGCAGAATAATTGTTGTGCTAAGGGAAGAGATTATAGGTGATGTTTTTCTCTTATAGCCAGACTTTCTGTAATATTATTATAAAAATTGGCTGGGGAAGTCTAAAACTACCAATGCATGCGTCGGTGAGAAGTGCACACAGCTGGCAAATATATACAAGACCCTTAAGGGACGTTCCAAAACAGTCTTGAAACCTCTACGCATGCTCCTGTCTCCATATGGCTCTGAGTTTTAGTCACAGTCATGAAAACTCTCTAGGTGAGCTGTCCTGGTGTAGACTTTCTCACCTCTGGCATCATTCTCAGGAAGGCTTCCACTGCACTGGTCCCTTATTCCAAGTAGTAGCACAATCATTAAAAAGAACTGCCTTCCAGAATTACAGATAGCACATTTACACAGAAGGTGAGAAAGGACACAGAAAGCAGTTAAGCATCACTGCTGACAACATGGCTGATGCTGGGAATGAAAGGACCAGTCTCCTAGACTGTGGCTAGAACCAGTTCCTGAGGGCTCCAGGGAGAGTAGAAGAAATGCATCTTGTTAAGAGACAAAAAAGCTGGAGAGAAGGGAATTGCCAAGGCTATTCTCAGAGTCCACCTTCCCCACACCTTCCTATGGACAATCTCCTTAGGTCCTTTGAAGTCCAAGCTTCACGTAGAGCCAAGGGTATAGCAACGGCTTCACCTACTACCATCTTGATTCTCAGGAGCCTGGGGAGAATCATAGCCACCAGTGTGCCTAACAGTCCTTCCTGGGAAGCTGCGGAACTAAACCTGCTTGTGCAGGGTCTTCACACTTTCTATGCACCTCTACACATGCCTATAGCATTATTATAAATAGGCTGATATCAGGAACCTAAGCCTGCCGCTGTCTTAATGTCCAACACCACTAGTTCCCTTGACTTGCCATATGGAGTCCAGCCCTGAGGTAGGAACAACTCTGATATGTATATGGACATGTCTGAACCTTGCTTTAATCTGGCAACTAGACACTCAGCTGCCCAGTGGGGCCAGAGTTTCTGGAAAGTTACCCCAAAACCTGAGACTAGATGTTGGATCTTCTTATTGGCCCATAATGCTGAGGTCTCTGTGAGCACTGCAACAGCGTTTGTTAAGAATTAACTATTGTGAAACATGTTTGAAACCGAAACATGCTCAAAGTGCAGGGGAAAAAATACCAACAAATTACCATAAAGATAGCTTCTGCAGGACAAACTGACGAGTGAGGACAGAGCTTCAGCCATCCCCATGTCAGTGTTCTGAAAACAGGCTTTTGAGTGCCATCTCATTCAATTAGATTAGAAATGACCCCCTGGTGTGCTATGAGAGGGATTCTGAGGCCATGTCAGAGTTTGGGGGAATGATGTGCCCTGACTGAGATTGGTATTAAGGAGGAGTAGAGGTACACACATGCCCCATACTCATCTATATTTATTAGCAAATAAGCAAACTGAGACTCAAATTTCAAAAACAAGGAGGAGAATACGACTACCACTTTCAATTTCAGGTTTATAGATTTCCACCCAAATTTGTACATATTGTTCTGCTCCCCTCCCTTAGATCCATTCCCGTTGAGCAGAGAGAGCTATTATTTTGCGCATAGTTCTATAATCAATGGAAGGCATGTAAATGCCCCTGCTTGCTATTGACAAATCTACTGAGAAGGAAAAGGGAAGCAGAGGTTCAAACTTTGTGAATCAGCTGTTTAAAGAGATCCAGGTCACTTTTATCATACTCTAAAAAAACACTGTCTTACATCTAGGAAAATCAATCAACATACTCCAAAACAGAATGATTGGAAAGTGAATTACGGTCTATGTGCTCGGGCACCAGAGAGCCATTAAATGGAATAGTTCAGTAGACTACATCGAAACAGAAAAAGGTTTGATTTAGTGAAAACTCAGATTTTGCAATGTGGTCATAATCATGCAAAAAATGACTAAGGAAAAAAACACCCTATGTGAAAGGGTTGGTATGGGAGGAAGTGGGATAAGGGTTACTTTCTACTCCCCGTTTTCTAACACCATGTAATGTGGCTGCAATGTCACGAACATTAACAAAGAATAAATTATTATTTTTTAAAATCAAACAATCTGATAAGGAAGTAGATATTTAAATATCTATTACAGCTATTGCCTTAACTTGATTCGAGTGTGGAGTTGAGTTTTAGTCATTAAAAAAAAATATTTACTGAGTATCTACTTTATGCCAGCTGCTGTTTTAGGTGGATGGGGTGCAGCTATAAAAAAGATCCTTAACCTTGACATGCTTACCCATTAGCAGTTGGATTCTATGAGTTAAATGTCAATCCATTGGTCATTGAAACCTCATGAAGTCTATTACAGATTTAGAACATAATCTTATGATTTTATATGGTCATATCAGGTCATATTTGTGCACTAACTGAAACCAACACTTACTCCTGACTATCACCAGGCCTTGGACATCAAAGGGAATCCCTCCAATTGTCATTTATTTTTTTATGAGTGCCTACTGTTTTCCAAACACTGTCTAAGATACTGGGTTCTCCCTTGGTGAGTAACATATATGTGGGTCCTGCTTTCATGGCATCTACAATACAAGGAGGCACTCATAAAAAATATATATATATAATATATTATATATATTTAATATATATAATGACATATATATTAAATATATAATAATCGGTAATTGCATTTCATGTTATTCAGGAAATGGAAGCAGCGATAGAGAATAATGGTGACTGGAGTCTTACTTTAGGACTGTCAGGGAGGAGGTGGCTTGCATGTCGATACCTGTAGTATAAGGATAAGCCGTCCACAGAAGAGGAGGTGGAAGAGCTTTCTGCCAACTAAAAAGTCCATGTGCAATAAGCCTGAAGCAGGAGAGAACTTGGCATACTGAAGAACATAAAGAAGGCCAGTGAGACTAAAGAGAAAAAGAGAATGCAAGATGCAAGGTCTTTCGAACCTAAGTTAGCAGATTAAATTTTATGTGAAATGCAGCATCTCTATAAGTAAGGTAATAAAACTTTGGGAGACATTAAAGAGAACTTAAGTAAATATAGAGAGATTTAATATTGTAAAGATGTCAGTTACCCCCCGTGTTGCTCTATGCATTCAATGAATTCTAATCAAACCTACAACTGAGATTTTCATTAAATTTGATAAGTGGATTCTAAAATGAAAGAGCCAAAAGCAAGAATAACCAAGATACTTCTGAAGAAGAATGAGGAGGAGGGATCTGCTCTGTTAGAGATCAGGATTAACTGGGTACTAAAATAACTATGACTGTGTGTGGTTCTGATGTATGATGGCTCAGAAACAAATTAGCGCATATAAGTAATTTTGGCATATGTCAGATATGGCCTGGTAGATCAAGAAAAAAGAGGGATTATTCTTAAAAGAACTTGGGAACAGTATTTACCCATATAGAAAAGTGCATTTTGTACCCCTTCTCACATCACACACAAAAATTAACTGCAGATAGATCAAAGACTTAAATTTAGAGAGCAAAACTATACTTTTTGTAGAAATATAGGAAATAATCTTTCTTACCTTGGTTTAGAAAAGAGTGTCTTAAGGACACAGAATCTGCTAACCATATAAGCAAAGACTGATAAAAATGACTACAACTGAAAGCTTTGGTTATCAAAAGATATCTTATAGGAAATAACAATGGCAAGTTACACATGTAATTTGCAAAACAGTATCAAAAATATCTAAAGAACTACTAAATATCAGAGGACAGATAATCTGGTAGAAAAATGAGCAGAAGACATAAACAGATATTCCATAGAAAAGGAAACACAAATGAAGAACAAATATACAATAATATGTTCAATCATTAATGATAGAGAAAATAAAAAGTGAGACAAGATGCCATTTGATACTTATTTAACTAGTCAAAATTAACAATAATGACAATACAAAATAATGAAGAGGATTCAAAATCATTGGAGATCTTATACTTTGGAGGCATGAGAGTTATTTGGTAAGACTGGTTTGGAAAATAGCTTGGCTTTTTTTGTTTTTAAAGTTGAACATTCACTTACCATATGACCTAGATTTAAAGCTGAGCATTCACTTACCATATGAGTTTCTGGATATAAACTCAAGAGAATAGCTTGCATATATACACTAGGAGATATGTATAAGGATGCTTATACCATCACAGTTCATAAAGGCAACATCTGGAAGCAACTCCAAATTTTATCAAAGGTCAATGGATAAATGTGTTGTCATATATTCACACAATGGAATAGTATATAGCAGTCAAGATGAATGTACTACAGCTGCACTCATCAATAGGAATGACTGTTAGCACATAATATGGAATCAAAATGTTCCAAAGATTATATATAACTTAAAATCCTTTATTAAGGTTAAAAGTCTAACAAAATAAAAATAACACACCCTTAAGGAATGCATACAAGTAGTAAAACTACATAACAATGAATTATATACAAGATTTGGGATAGCAGGAGTTGTTAGGAGCTTGGGATGGGAGGGGCTCATAAGTAGATATATGATATTGTTAAATTTCTGTTTGTTCTGATAGCTGGTAAGCTATTATGAAAATGAAATAATGAACAAATGCAAAAGAGGATCATGAACAGACTCATGGGGAAAGTGTTTCCTGAAACTAGGAGGAAGATTAATTCAATTTTCGGCATCTGAGTATATAGGTCACAGTGGGAAGGTCTATTGAGTTTGCCTAGTCCAATTCTCCCAGGTCATAGATGTAGAAATCAAGGCCCAAACAGGGAAAGGAATTCACTCAAATACATTACTCAGCTATGGCAAACTAAAAGTCAGTAATAAATTTCCTAATTACGTGATTCACTCTTTGACTTGTAATGACACATGTATGCTAAAAATATGTATAAAAGGGAGACCAAGAAAGAAATAATGATTTTTATGACATATATTTTGGAGGGCTCTGAAGAAGACTTAGTATGTATGTATGCGTGCAAGTGTGTACACATGCACATATGCATGTATGTATATGCACATATGTATACATGCATGTATGCAGAGTCTATAATAATGTAGGCCATGGCCCTGTACTTAGGTGTAACTTTTAGGAAGTCAAAAGGGGCCATTGACTCAGGAGGTGAGGAATAAAGCCAGTGGCTATCTCCTGAAGCCAATGAAAGTATTATCTCTGAATCACAGATTTGAATTCCAGTGTCCAGAGACTTGAGAGTAAAGGCCCCAAATGTCCTGACGGTAGATGAAAACTTGAAATCCCCCTTCATTTGGGTCCCAGACACAGAACTGTTCTGACCAAAGGAGACATGGAAGAGCTGGCCAGTGAAAAGCAGCAGATTGGTGCTGCTCGCCCAGTCCTGGTAGAATTCAAACAGGAACATGTTATTCACGTAAAACACCTGAAAGAACTACTTGTGACATTTAAAGAGACACTTGGCCACTTAAACACTGCCTCTGGGCACACTAATTAAAAGGACCATGAAGTCTAAGAGAAGGCTCTATCTCTGGCCACGTGGCTGGGTGTACAGGCCATTTCCCAACAACATTTGCTGGGTGTACAATGCATCGAAATACAGTTCCCGCCCAGGTAAGGAAAACAGAGCAGAACTACCTTTTCGTTTCCTTTCCTTCACTCCCCTGGGACAACAGTAAGTAAACAGGATGGAATTTAACCTGTGGATTTCTTTTTTTAATGCAAATGTTCCTTTAGGAAAAGTTCTAGAGAGGAATTATGGTAGAAGTTCATGAGGAACAGAGGGGAGCCTATTGAAATAGCAGAAAGATGTGAAAGGACTGGTTTTCTCTAGTCCAAGATGAAACAGACATAGCCCCTCCACCCTCATGTCTCCGATATCTCTTATATAGTTAACTCCCCAAAGAAATAGAGCAACTCTGAGGATGCAGTTGAGAATGGGGGTGAAGGCTTCACACACACATGCCAGCAAACACATGCATACATATGTACATACACGTGCCAACATACAACTACATAAACTCACAATCACACATGCTTATGCGCATGCACACACACACACACACACACACACACACACACCCCACAAGACACTCACTTACCCATATGTGCACCCTGCAGGAACTTTTTTTGTACAGCGCCAGCTACTGTTTTCCTACAACTGAACTGAATAAATAATGCTCAGTGTGAAAACCTTCCCCTTGCAGGAGAATAGGATTTGCTGTTCTTTAGGTAACAAGCAGTATGCATCTGTTGAGTCCTACTGTCACGTTACCTGGCTCCATCACAAATATCCATGTTCTAATAGCAAAAAAAAAAAAAAAGGCACCCCGAGGCAAATATATAGGCGTTCTTGATATTTCACTAGTGGATGACAGACAGTTCTAATGGCCTCACTTATATAAATGCAACTTACTTCAGAACACAACTTCCTGTCCTTCCAGACTCTGAGTGCCAGAAATCATTCTTTTCAACCTGAGGCGTTTCTATTGAAACACCTGTCAACCTGTACCTGTCAGCACAGCAGACCTGTGTATGGCATCTACCCAGGGATGCCTGCAGTTTTCAGATCTCTGGAAGAGAAACAGCCTATGGATGTTGAGTGATGGGCTGAGGGTTAGAAAAAATGGCTCCTAGATATCTCAGGGCCCTGGCTCTTAAGATTTAAGGAAGGCCTATGGGCAAATCTATTAGGTTTTGTGTGTGTGTGTGTGTGTGTGTGTGTGTGTGTGTGTGTGTGTGTGTGTATCTTTTTTAATCTCACAAATAAACAATAGAACTTACTTCTACTATACAGGAGAGAGAAAGAGATTTATGAGGTAAGGTTTGTAATGGGCTCCAGCATCAGGGTTACAAGATGCCATTAGCAAAATGCAAAGGGATATTGACAGAATAATATGGCCCTGTGTGTCTTCAATTACTCGGCAAATTGTTTGTTTAGCAACCTTGAGGAAAAAAGGCAAATGCTTCTTGAATTTGATCCTTAAAAAATTAGCACCTAGCACCAACCTGTGCCTGAGCAAGTTAACTGTAGTGTAACATCAGATAGAGTTGGATTTTGACAGAGTGAGAATGAAGACAGGGCTAAGACTGCTTATTTGGCATGTTTGGCTAGGTTAACATATCTGTATGGACTGACTGGATTTCATTTTACACCGTGCGCTTTCCAATTTTGGTTGTACATATGAATTCCCCAAGGAACTTAAAAAAAAAAAACCTACCTGAATAGTACTTCTCCCTCAGGGATTCTGATTTATTTAAATCTGCAATGAGGTCCAGGCCTCCATATATCCATCCACCCATCCATCCATCCATCCATCCATCCATCCATCC